>VMDR010004360.1:0-60930 GCA_007922815.1 Macrotus californicus | reverse complement strand
AAAGGGAAAAAAGTAAACAAAGCCAAACGGTGGATAAAAGAGCTCTGAAACAACATATGGTCATAATTCATCTAACATATGTGTAATCAGAGTCCCAGAAGAAGAGAAAGAGAATGGGGAAAAATATACCTGAAAAAATAATGGCTGAAAATTTTCAAAAATTAATGCAAGACAATAAACAAGAATCCGAGATATCCCCAAGCATGGTTTAAAAAAAATACACACACCTAGACATAGTATAATTTAACTGTTGAAGACAAAAGATTAAAAAAAATGTTGACGGCAACTAGAGGTGGGAGTAGAGAGAACTTCAAAAGAGAGAGAAGTAAGAATTAGAGCCCATGTTTTGGACACTAAGCAAGCCAGAAGGCAATAAAGCGACACATTTAAAATACTGAAAGAAGGAATTATTTCTTTTTGAACATTTTATGCAAGATATGTGGTTATATACTTTTTTTCTCAATAGCCCTTCTACTTAAAAATTCACTAGGGATTGCTTCTGATAACCAGGAAGGAGGGATCCCTAGGGGGATGAGGATAGAGATAAAGCAAGATTGACAATGGGCTGATGATGATTGAAATTAACTGATGAGCACATGGAAATTCAATATGATATTCTCCCTACTCATGTTTTTATTTTTAAAAATGTCCATAACAACAATTTTTTTTTAAAAAATGGAACATGAAGAAGAAGAAGAAGAAGAGGAGGAAGAGGAGGAAGAGGAGGAAGAGGAGGAAGAGGAGGAAGAAGAAGAAGAAGAAGAAGAAGAAGAAGAAGAAGAAGAAGAAGAAGAAGAAGAAGAAGAAGAAGAGGAGGAGGAGGAGGAGGAGGAGGAAGAAGAAGAAGAAGAAGAAGAAGAGTGGATCATAGCACATATTCCACCAAGTGTACTTCTTTCCTATTTTTTATTTGCCTCTAACTGTTTCTCCAGTCTTTGATTCACAGTGGGCTTACAGGTCTCCACACCAAGGTCCCAGAGTGCTACAGCCACCCCTTCCAGTAACATCAATGCAACAAAGCCTACCAGTGCCAAAGCTCTCTTCTCCGCACAGAGAGCACCGTCCTGAGTCCATCAGATTTGAGAAGAATCTCCATCCAGCTGGGGTCTCATATACAGGGACCTTCATTGATTTGGCCACTCTGAAAAATGAAATCCGAGGCAACAGTCAATTCATATATCTCCTTTCTTTTCTTATCACAAAAGGAAGTCTTTAGGATGTATTAATCCCATAATTAGATTTCAAGACATCCTGAACAATACTGACAGTTTTTAGGATATCGAGCCATAAGGTAGAGAATGATAAATAGCCTACACCAATGGTTCTCAAGTTTGCTTTCCTCATAGTATAGACATATTGTTAATGTATAGAAGATTCTCACATTTATGTTTCCCTTCTATAAATATCCTTTTATCTTTGTGGTAAGATCCCATTTGGGGATCTCAGAATCTAAATTAAGATGGTATTTGGGTACAGACACTTTGAAATATTGTTTGACAGTATCCACTAAAGATGAGTATGCACATATTCCACAAACCAGCAATTCAACTCCTAGAATCACTAATGACATGTAATGGACACTGTGGTGCACTGCTCAGCTTTGTCCTAGACACACACACAAACATTTTAGGAATTTTAGGACTAGAACACTCATTCTACCAGCTGCTAGGAATGTTGATGGACGACAGCTCACAAATGTGGCTTCCACTGTCTGCGAAAGAAAGCTGTCTCACTCAAAGTCATGCTCCCTTCCCTGGTCGTCCACGTCCAATGACTGATGAATGAGGAATACACAAAGGTCCAGCCTTCTTGCCTGCTACTGGCACAACTCTGTGGGGCCATTTCAGTTCCAGAGCTCCCCACAGGTTGGCTGAGACCTTTGTGTGACTGCATCACAGCCCAGCTTCCCTCTGTCCCATCCTCCTTTCTCACTCCCTGGGAGGTGATCTTGAAGGCAACTCTGATCTTGATGGCAGGATGAAATAAACTTCCTCTAAGCAAATCTCTCTCAGAGCTGCTTCTGGGAAAAAACACTGTGTGACATTACTCCACAGAATGTATAAAAGATTTTATAAAAAATTATCATAGAATCACAATCATAATAACTGAAACAGCCCAAATGTCCATCAAAGTAGAGTAGACAAATAATTGACAATACTGAGTGAACTATTGCTACGTGCAACAAATTAAAGGAATCTCACAAACATTGAGTAAAAGAAACCAATAACAAACAAACATACACTGTACTGTTTCATTTAGATACAATTCAAAAATAACTAAAACTAATCAGTGCTATCAAAATTCAGGCTCAAAGATCAAAGAGGTCAAGTCTTAACAGAGGTAAAAGGCAAAGCTAGAATTTAGACCCAAGTCTGCTTAGTCTTTTCTCATGGTTCTATTTCCATACATTGTGCTGTCTCCCCAAATGTTTTAACGTGTCAAGAGGTACACAGATCTCAAAGCATGCTGGGGAACGCACTGGTACCACAGACATTGGCCTGAAGAGTTTTACCTTTCTCACTTGCAAGCACCCAAAAGAAAAAGACACCAAATGCCTGCCATGAGCAAGGCTTAGTTCTTTGAAGGCCGTAAATGTAGACTACGGCCAAGGAGAGGAGCCAGTGAGGGTGTCTTGATAAAAAAGAGGAAGAGCCCCTGGCCAGGTAGCTCAGTTGCTTAGAGCATTGTCTTGATACACCAAGGTGGTGGTTCCATCCCTGGTCAAGGTACATACAAGAATCAACCATTGAATGCATAAGATAAGTGGAACAACAAATTGATGTTTCTCTCAATTCAATTAAAAATTTAAAAAAAAGAAAAAGAACAAAGATGCACATAGGACAGAGAACACAATGTAACAATTTCTTTAAGTGTGATCTGTGGCCAGCTAGAGGGAAAAAAAAATCTAGAAACTCCTGATACAGGTAAGTAAACATCTCCCTTCCCATAAAAGTTATATATAATTAATGAGCTCAGGATCTTGAAAAAATATGGGCTAAGTCTCTTGCAAATTTGCTTTGAACAAAAAAGCACCTTTCAAATGTCTGGGTGTTACATCAGAAGGTCTGTTTGCTCTTTATTTCAGTGGTCTAAGAAAGATAGACAATTATGCTCATATTCTGTCAGGAACAATGAAACAAAGTCCTCCCCAAATTGTAGAGCAAAGGTAAATTTTCAGAGCCATTAATTTCATGGTCAGAAGTTCAAGGAAGGCGGAATAATTCACACAGAAGCTTTCCCGGGGCAGCACATAGCAAAGCCTGGGTCAAAATTAATTTAGCAAATATGAATGCATATGATTACCAAATAGAACATGAGCAGAGTTGAGTGAGGAGAGTGTGGAAATGGGTATTCTCTGGCCATAACATCCATGTAGATTCAAAGCCAAGTTGGCAGATCCAAAGGGAGGAGAAAGGATTTCCCCAGCTCCCACCCTTCCCAATTAATCACTGTCAGGAGGTCACCAGGCTGAAGGATGAGGGTGGATTTTAAAGGACAGGATATTTCTATAACTATGAGCCACAGCTGGAACCGTGCAACCTAAGAAAACAATTTGGTAATTAAACTTCAGGATCCTGAGCATAAGTTGATTGTGTCCTAGAGTCTGAAAGGAATTTCCTCTCCCTTCTCCTAATGAACTCGGGGTCCATCCCAAGCAGCATTCAGCAGACACTGTTCTGTAAACTGGTTTTCCAGCAGGAGGCCCCTGGGGAATCTCTGAAACCCTGTGGTACAAAAGTTCAAAGTAAAGTTGCTCATGCTGAGAGTCTGCACCCCTCCCCCTGACCGCTGCCACCGAATTGTGGAGACAAACGCAAGAACTCACTTTCTAGGAAAGACCAGAGTATGAGAGAAAAGAAAGAAAATGAATTTGGGCCATGATTCTCCTGCAAGTGAGAGGGAACCCCAGTAGGGGAAAAGAAAAAAACAAAACAAACCTCCTCCATATGGGTTTTAAAACTTCAAAACATGTGGCTTCAGGTTGGAAATAGCCTGAACCTACTTTTCTAACAGTCTCTCCCATGATGCTCCCTGCATGCTCCTGGAAACTGGACCATCTCGTATGTTTCAAATATGCTCTTGCATTTTTTTTTCTATTCAGGTCTGAGTCCTTCTTCATGCTTTTCCCTTACCTGGGTTAATCCTTTCCAGGCTCTCTCAAGAGACTTCACATCGCCTCCAGAACAATCTTCAGTGCCCCACCATCATGAAGCCAGTGATGCTAAGGCTGCTAGGTGGTCAGCACACCCTCTTTCCCTGGATGCACAGTGGGACCACCCTTCCCAGCCTCCCTCAAGGTTGGCTGTGGCCACGTGGTAGAGTTCTGGCCAATGGAAGCCAAGTGAAAATGACACATGCCCTATCAGACCTGGCTATTAACCCTTCTACCCTCCTTGTTCCTTCTCCTTCTGCCAGTTTCTTGTGGACAAGCCCAGCAATCCTGGAAGCTACACGTTGAAGATGGTAGACCACAAGATAGAAGAATCTGAATCTCTAAATTAATGTTTCATGTAGAATGAATTACTAATAGAAAACATCCATTTTTAACTTTTGCTGTGTTTGATGCCTTCTGTATTTTGGGATTAGTTTTGTAACAGAAGCTCCATTATCTTACTAAGACAACCCTTCTCCTATCGCTGCGATCAGTTCAGAGTAATCCTTCCTGGCCAGCCAAGAGCAGCCTGAGGCATTGAGGCTAGACAGAAGGAAGACTTCCCACCGGAAGGCTGGGAAACCCATGGAGGACTGTCTCTGACAGGACACCTGCACCGCCCTCGCATGGTGCCTGCCACACAGTTGGTATCCTTGTGGGACATAGTTTTCCCCAGAAGAGGTTCTTCGTAAGCTTGGCCATGTTCTCTTCCCCAGAAGGTCAGGGACCACCAGTGGACAGCAATAGATGCTTTCATTGATATTAAAAAGTGTGAATTAGCAAAAAATAAAAGCACATGGCAGCCCTTGCTGCCACTGTGCTTCCTCCAATGCAGTATGTGTCTTTATGTGCACGTTGTCTGTCTGTATGTTGCTCTCCCCTTCACGCTTTGCTTTGAACACAGACACCGCCCCCGCCACCAATGTGCTGGAAGGTCTTTGAGGTAGGGACTGCCTCTTTTATACCTTTATAGCCAGTCCCCATCTAGGATAATATAACACCTGTCAGACTTGCCTTCCATAAATTCTGTATGATTTTGGTTGACTAATATCTATTATTTAAGGTGTGCTGTTGGATAGCAAAAGAGAAAATATCTACTTTGCAGTCTTCTTCCTTGTAGTTTCCTAAATATACAGTTAAGTCACTTCTGCATGTTTTACTTAAATTAGTCACTTTAAGTGAAGAGAATTTCTCTAGGTAATGGTGCTGTCAAGATGAAACAAACACATTTCTTGAAAATAGGAGCTTGGAGAGTTGTGGAGTGACCAAATGAGAATCAAAGTTTTGAGGAATAAAGGTGTTGGTTTTTTTTAAGCTGGCAAATAAACAACAACTGCTTATATCAAGTACACAAGGCATAATACCCAGCTGCCCTTGGAATCCAGGATAGATAGATAGAGAAGACGTGGTACTATGTATATACAATGAAATATTATTTGGCCATAAAAAAGGAAATTCTGCCATTTGTGACAACATGGATGAGCCTGGAAGGCATTGTGCTAAGTGAAATAAGACAGGCAGAGAAGGACAAATACCATACAGTACCACTTATATGTGTAGTCTTAAAAAAGCGATGAAGTCCAACTCACAGAAACAGAGAGAATGGTGCCAGGGGCTGGGGGGAACGGGAAGGTGTCTGTCAGAGGGAACAAACTTCCAGTTATAAGATGAGTGAGTTTGGAGGACCTAATGTCCAGCGTGGTGACTATGGTTAATAATATGTATTATATACTTAAAATTTACTGAGAGTAGCATTCTCACAAAAACAAAAAAGAGTAACTATGTGAGGTGCTGAATGTGTTAGTTAACTTGATTGTGGTGATCATCTCACAATATATTCAAATATCAAATCATCATGTTGTACACTTTAAATATATTACAATTTTATTTGTCAATTACACCTCAATGAAGATAGAAGAATAGCTAATCATTGGTGACAGGGGTCAAGCTAGCAGCTGTCCCCAGGAGGGAGGGCAGGAGGGAGGATAAAGGGAGGGAGGGAGGGGTGGTTGGAATGGTGATCTTGGGAGCCTCAGGAGTGCTGCTCTGTTTCTTGATCTATGGCAGGGCGTCAAACTCAGGTTCACTGGGGGCCACATCAGCCTCAAGGTTGCCTTCAAAGGGTCAAATGTAATTTTAGGACTGTATATATGTGACTACTCCTTAACAGATAAGCGAGAGCTCAGTGCTGCCACTGGGTAGAAATAAGGTGCCGGGCCGGATAAAACAAGGCGGAGGGCCGGATCTGGCCTGTGGGCCTTGTGTTTGCCTCCTGTACTCTAGATGGTAGTTACGTGGGTGTGTCCACTCTGTGAAAAGTCTTTGAGCAATGTACGAGCTGTATCTTTTCTTTATGTACATTATACTTCAATTAAACATTTATATAAAAGAAAGAAGCCCCCCCGTGGTGTTTAAGACTAAGTACATATTTGAATTAGTCATGTTTATATAATTTCAAGAAATAACCTACTAAAAATGGAGTTTGTAGCATTCTGGTTATGCTGGTTAATGTCTAGCAGACAGTTGGCAAAACTAGTCTCAGATTCATCCTCCAGGATGTACCTATCGATGAGTTCACTCCCAGATCCCTTCTCTGACGTCTGGCACTGCCGACTGGAGCTGCTCGGAGGCAAAATGCTTGTGTGAGTTTGCATTTTAGAAGCATTTCTAAGGCAGCCTACTCAACTCACAAATATGCATTAGGCAGAGCTCAGGCAGGCCTTGCTTTCTAATAGCAATTTAAAGTTTACTCTCAAACTCGTCTTTGGGGTGGTTGGGGGTGGAGCAACTCACCATTTCAGATAAAACAAACAGAAAACATGAGGCTGTCATAAGATGACCACAAAAGCCTTTCAGACTCGTATAAACTTGAGCAGAGAGCCGCTTCTTCAGAGGGCCTGTAGGGTCTCAGCCTGGTCTAACCTCAAACTCCCCTTTTAAATAACACCTTCGTTGCCTGCCTTATCAGGGAGCTTGTAAGACTCAAACGAGATCATATATAGTAAAAAGAAAGTGCTCTAACAACTGCAAAACTCCCAGAGTTTACAACATTACCACCGTTCTTGATATTTCACACCAAGGAACAAGAACACATCACTTAAAGAATATTTACCAAGTAAAGCTAAAGGTAACTGCGTGTCTCTGTTTTCTCTAAACTTCTAGATTTTGGTCTGGGTGAACCACCAGACCTGGGGGCTTCTGCTGCCTTAGCTAGAGGCCTCTGTACTTTTGTTTTAGGTAGGTGCTATGGGGGGGAGTGGGAGCCTTCCCAGTTAGATCTTAATTTTCTTAGGAAATCTAAGGCAGGCGTAATTCTGATGATCTGGACTTTACATAAAAGAAAAATTTTGGCTTTGGGAAATGACCAAAGAACTCTGAGAAAAATATACAAAATTGAAACAATCACAGGTTCACTCTCTTAAACTAGTAAATAATCTGTAACCCTCTGCCTGGGAACTAACAAGTGTTTGTGTCTGCAGTCTTGGTGCCTGAGTACTTTGATGTAAACTGTTCCTGGTTTTCATTATTTTCAAAGAGGAAACACTGGTGAGGAGCTAGGGCTGGCAAATCTGAAGCCCTACGTGTTCCAGCTAAGCTACAGAAGAAAAGGACCGTCAGCTGCCAATGACATTGCTCGCAGAAAACAAAGTGTACCTCGTCTTCTTGTCCCTTGTTTTGCTTTGAATGTTTGGTTATGTAGACACTGTACTGAAGCTCTTAAAAAGCCTATATAACACTCTTGGAAAATTAGAATCAAACCATTTACTCCTATGGGCAAAAAGTGGTAAGAAGTGACATGACCCAGGAGATAACATCGCACTAAACAAAGTTTCCTCTCATTCTTAAAACGGATCCTCTGCTTCTCTCTTCTGGGCTGGGCTCAATTAACATCTTCTCCTGGATGGTGATATAGAAATCGTATTGCTCCCGTGTCATAAACCAGACATCCGGGCATTAGACATTAAATAAAATACAGCGACTATAAATGGACACTCATTCTAAAGAAGAAACACAGCCCGAGAGAAAACTAGTGTTTGCATCATGCCGCACCACCATTCTACAGGTAAAATGCTAAGCAGAGGTGAGCATTGAAACATCATGGCCTTACCGGTTTTCGAAAAGCAAACATCCGTTCCTTGCTCTGGTGTTTCATATTCAGTAGAGCGCTGGCAATGCAGCCCCCGAGTAAAGTAAAGTAAGGTTTTGAGGAGAAAAAAAGAAGAAGGAGGAGCAGGGTATGCCACAGGTTGGGTCAAAATATAAGGAAAAGATTGATAAATTTAATCACATTAAAATTTGTAAAAATGTCTAATTTGTCAAAACACCAAAGAAGGTAAGCCATAGGTTGCAGTAAGCTATTTGCAATGCAAAAACCCTGTAAAATTAGTATCCAACCTAAATAAAGAAGCCCTGTAAATCAGGATGAAACACCCAAATGACCTAAGCAATTCACAGAAGAGGAAGATTAACTGGCCGATATAAAAAATATAGAGTAATCAGAAAATAGATAATGTCACACTCATCACATAAAAAGAGAAGAAAAATCTAGTAATTCCACATATTGGTGGCAAATCAGAAATCCAGAGATCGACGGCAGTTTGTAAATCAGTACCCTCACTTTACAGGGAAATTTGAGAATTCCCAGTAGAGCTGGTCATGCCCTGTGACCCAGCAAGGCAC
Organism: Macrotus californicus; assembly: GCA_007922815.1. NCBI lineage: Eukaryota > Metazoa > Chordata > Mammalia > Chiroptera > Phyllostomidae > Macrotus > Macrotus californicus. The sequence goes on along the minus strand of VMDR010004360.1, from coordinate 52,097 downwards.
CTCCTCGGTACCTGTCCTAGGGAGACTGGTTCTCGTGCACCAGGAGACGCGGTTCAAGGATGTCTAGTCCAGCACTACTCGTGAGAGAGAAACAGAGGAGAACTGGAAGCAAGCACACTGTTTTCCAGGAGCGGAGCCGACCAGCTGTGGTTTATTTACCCAGTGGCAAATACGCAACCATGTTGTAGGGCTCCAGGGTACAGAAGGCAAAAGAGCCACAAAGAAGAAATTAAGTGTGTACTTTTGTCTTGCAAGATTTTCTTAGATCCCTGCTACTCCAATTACTGTTTCTCCCTCGCTAATTCAACTTGAAAACCCCACGGGATGTGATTCCTACTCTGTAATAATAGGTTTCAGATATTTGCAACTCTGAAGAATTAATAGAACCAAATGACTAAAATGATGAGATGCGACACCATTTGGTTCAGAGAACTAGCCAGAACCAGCTATGCCTCTGCAGGCAGAAGGCAGATCTGTGCTCACTAGCTGTAGCCAGTTGTAATTAATTAGCCTGCAAAATTCCCAAGATTCCTAGTCAGTGCTCCCTACTTGCATGGATAGGACTCAAACCTTTCTTTTTCTTTCATTAAGAGATGGTGCCTGTGTTCTGGGTGCTCTAAGCATTATCCCCTTCCACTTCTACTAACCTGTCCACCAACAATACAAAAAAGAATTCACCCGTTCTGCATGTGATTCTTAACTGAGACTTATTTTCAGCTCCCTTAGCGAGTTCCTGGTTCTTCCACAATAGGAAGATGAAGAGCCTTTAGGCCAAAGCACTCAAGCTTCCAGGCGGAGCTGCCTGAGCAGAGACATACGCAGATCTTCATGTTGCCAGGGGTTCCCTCTGGGGATGCAAGTGGCGGGCGCCCAGGCTGGATTTGGAATCCCATGAGTCATTCTGCCTGACGTTTCACCTCACCAGACAACTCTGAGCTGTGGCCCTAATGGATGACCCAGGTTGCTGGTTCCTGGGAAGCCAGATCAAGACATCAGGCAGCTGGGTGGGCTCTCTACATGGCCTCTGAAAAAACAGGTGTTCATCACGGGAAACAGAGGCAGCCACCCCTCTGAAAGGTACCACATTAAAGACTGCACTTACTCTTCCAGGACTTCCATCCATTACTGAGGATGGGGTTTAATTTTACCAGTAGGTATAAGGGAAAGTCATGCTACATTAATTCTGCTCTCACGTTAATTTATCTTTAAAAAAACACTTCAGCTTAATAAGATATAGTTACGAAGAAAGAAACTAAAGTTGATGTTCTTTAGTGAGAAATGAGTGTTATGGCAGAAGGTAAAACCCAGCTCTTTCACCTGCAAAATGGAATAACAATGAATCTCCTTACTGACAGACAGACGCCTGGAAAGCCCCAAACACCCAGAGGGGTGCACAACATTAGCAACAGCTATTAGCACGGTTACCTCTCCAGCTGCTTTCTGCCTCCCCTCTAACCTCCTGCTAGAACAAACCACTGTTTTGATTGTCTCCTCAAAGCACCAAGCAGCTTAGATCCCTGCACACATAGGTCACTTAGGTGGGGCCACTCTTTGTATCAGTTAAGGGTCCCAGCAGGAAGGGAAGAACACTCACACCAAGCAATCTGAGAGTTTAGTATGGGAACTATTGACACAGGAGCAGGCAGTGGAGCGGGAGAGCACTGGGGTCAGTACGGCAGCAGGGGAAGTACCACCATGGCTGGCATTGCCCCGCCCCCGATGCATTCCTCACACCCAGAAACAGAGCTGGGCGGAGAGAGCTGACTGGCAGGAGCCATGACCTCCCGAAGAGGCATGTGGCCCGCCCATGGGAACCCTATAGGGAGAGAAACAAATTCCCGGACACATTCCCCTCCCTCTGCCTGACATCAGCCATGCTCCCAGTTGTCCAAACCCAACTGAAATCTGTAGGAAGATGAGCCAGTCCACAGAGGTCAGCCTGCAGGACAGCGAGCAGGAAGAGGCTAGAAAGAGGGTCTTGGGAGCAAAGGGAAGACACCCAGCACAGTCTTCATCCACCAGACTCCCGCTGCTTCCTGACCTGCCAGGTCACTCTGCCCAGTCCCTTCTCCGTGCGGCCACTACGAACCCCACTAGTCACACACTCAGCACAGGCCCTGGCACTGATGTTGGGACACTTGACTCCCTCTAATCTGTGTGCCTCTGGAGGGCAAGGGCTCTGCCTGGCACAGAACCAGTGCTTGAAGACATTGGTTAATCCTCTGCAAGCATCCCAGGGTCTATCAGAACGCAGGCTCCCCCTACAGATATAAAATGTAATTTAGATTCCAGAACTAAGGCCTTCAAATACATGGGAGCAAGTGCATGAGACCTTTGAAAGTTCAGGATAAAATTAACTTATGGTGGATGGATTTCCAAATGGAATTGTACAAAGGATTGGTTGAAAAGATTGATAACCTTACTTCTAACGAAGGGTATGTTAGTTTACCAAGCGTAGGGCTAAAGGTTTACTGTGAACAACTAGCGGATTATGTTAAAACTGACCTCTAACTCTGCGGGATTTCTCAGAACTAAATGCTCATTTCACTGTGAAACTTAAAGGAACTGGTAGAAACATTGCTCTCACTGACAACGGCACCTGACAGGGCTGATGGTTCCCTTAGCACACGGAAAACACAGGTTAAGGTGAATTGAGAAGTATATCCTGTGTATGATTATGGCAGGGTGTACTTCAAAAGAACTTACTTCCATTGGACACCTTTGAAGAGCAAGGGAGAAGGAATGGGTCAGATACTCTCAAGTCACATAGGGATTCCCAGCAAGGTGCCTTCCCAGAGAGGCCTGTGAGATGAGGATTTGGAAGAGCACCCCAGGGAAGCAAGAATGCCCCTCCTCCAAGTCCTGGCTTGCAAGAAGCTCTGGGCTCAGCAGAGAAGGGCGGCCCAGCCTCAAGGTCCGCTCCTGCCCCAGCCCTGCAGGGACATCCAGGGGCATGACCAGTGGCTGTGGTTGACAGCAGAGCTCTTTGGTATCTGAGTCAGGCTCTCTTCCCCTGAGAAGTCTGGTCCTGGAGTTCGGTCCCCAGGGAGGCAGTAAGGGAAGAGGAAGGAAGTGGAAAAAGCAGCTGTTTGCATCCAGGGTGACCTGTGCAGCCCCAGCCCCAGCTGAGACAGACTCTCAGAGGGCCTAGTGGTCTCTTGAGGACAGGAACCAAAATAGGTTGGTGAGAACACACAGTTTCTGCAATTAATTGGAGAAGCGGAGACTCCCCAGGGAAATCAGTCCACTCCACTGCCTTGTTCCCCTTCTCAGAGACTGCAAAGCGAGGGAACATTATCTGTGTGGATCCGTTCCACACAGAGGCTGCTGCTGGGCCTAAGTGGGAGCCTAGGAGAAACGTCATCACAGAGATGATGTGATGGCTTCTGGGCTCTAAGAACCGCTGCAGGGACACAGTCCTGTGAGAGGAACAATTCTCTTTAGGTCAAGACCCCACGTTCAGCAGGGAAGGGGTGATACAGTGTACCACTCTCTACATCAGCCCAAGGGGGAAGCCCATGCCTTGTGGTAAAGGTGCGCCCTCTTCAGGACCCAATGCAGCTGCGGAAGTGTTGGAGCACACCACTTTTCTTAGGGAAAAACACACACACACTTTAATGCCACCTGCTGAAACACTGTCATAATAGTAACTATTCAAAGGTAGGTAACTTCAACGATTGTCCCCTTGAACCTGGTGCCTTCACACAGTGCGCGTCCTATGCAACCAGGTGCGGGGACTCGGATGGCCTTGCCTCACCTGAATTCAGGTAGAGGAGGAGCTGCCACGCTCAAGTTCCTTGAGCATATTCCTGGTATAGCAGGGGCTGAACCGCACCCTCCCCCTCAGTGGTCATATGACTGAGTGTGGACCCAAAGGCTTTTCACAGTCTTGGAACTGTTGAAGACACAGCTTCAAGCAACACATTTTCTTTTTCTCCAACCATATGCCCTGCCCGACAGCATGTGGTGGCGACTCCAGGAGCGTGCGTGTATGTGGGAGTCCCACCCTGTGTCACACCAAACATATTAAAATACATCCAAATCTCACACAAAAATCTAATTTTTGCTCTGAAAGAATGTTGAAAGAATTTTTATAATTTTGTTTTTGAAATGATGAAGCTACAAATCACTCATCTAATTAACTATCGGCAATGATTTCTCATTGATCGTGCACACTCAGGAATCCTTTCAAAATGACAAAATATATTCTACTCATTATTTTCAGTGTTATGATGGCTTCTTGGGTGCTAAACTTAATAAAGTAACATCTGTTGCATTTTATACATACTAAACTAGATAGATAATCATGTTGAATTGGCTTTTTTTTTTCATTTTGGAGCTAATAATTATTTTTCAGGTCTCTAATTTTAAGTCCTTCCATATCAAAGGCCCTAAGCAATCGGCTGGGAGTGCCAGTGAGGGATAAAGTGACCCTGGTGCATGTGGACGGGGCGGGGGGATGGGAATGGGAGAGGAGCCAGGGACGGTGGTGTAACTCATGTCAGAACCACAGGTAGTTTCTTGCACAATCAGGTTTCAGGGAGAATGCTTCACCTTCTCCTCCACTCCATCCCCGCGACATTCTGCATGCACCTTACTTAGTTTTCAGAAGGTCCTACGACTTTATTTCCAAACATTCCACTCCAGAATTCTCTCAGCTAGCTCACATTTTCTCTGCCGAGAGCCACGGCAGTTAATTACGCCCATCTGGAACACCAGACGTGCAATCCTAGCACACCAGCCAGGTGCCAGGCTATTGACATTGCTCCGAAAATCTCAAATCAACGTTCCAAGGTTCACAGAAAGAAATGATCGTTCACTTGTAACAGACTTTCTAGCTGGATGAAATATCACAATTGGGTTTTGTTCCCCCCTCATGAAACCAAATGTGCGTATTCAAACCAAATAAAAGTGGCAAAACAACTTCATGTGATGAGACTTTTATAAACTCACAATTAAGATGACACCTGTGGAGTCCCATGATAGTGTCCTTCAAGGTCTAACCCAGCACACAAGACTGGACAGGTTTCCCTCGGCTTTTGTCTAGTCTGTGGCACTTAATTGTTCAGCTTCTCAGAAGAGGCTAGTGCTTGCCACACACTCTTCATAACACCCACTATCCGGGGTCATTATTACACACGCAAATTCCTAGCCCCTCCGACAGAATATCTTCAAATAGTAGGTTTGGTTAGAGCCCAGGTGTCCACACTTATAGCCAGTAGTGCTTCTTATTTCTAGGAGATTCTTATTTCTAGGAACACTGAGTTAAGACAAACAACACGCAAATGACAGTGATCACAACCTATGCAACAGTACAATACACACACACCTATAAGTGTATGTGTGTGTGTGTGTGTGTGTGTGTGTATATATATATATTCTGGGTCAAAAGGAGGTTCACAGTTGTTCATATGGAAAATAATACCATAATAAATAATCTGAGAATAAACTCTGTTTTGCACACACAACTGTAAACCTATTTTTGCCTCACCTTGTATATACAGTGTGTGTGGTGTGTGTGGACATTCAAAATGTTAATAACTTAAGTTTTTATTTTGTTAATGAAATTAGTGCAGAGCACCGAGGTGCTACATAGAGCCTCTGGGTGGGACCAGGGCTCTGCAGTAAAGGGGCAGGGGCCCGGAGGGAGGTCATGTGCAGGCTTCCCTAAACGTCTCCCGCAGCACTCCCTGGGCCTGCATGATCTGGCTGCCTGAGTGCCTTGGGGGCAATGTGGTTCCTGCTGGACCTGCCCTAGAAGAGAGGGGCAGGCCATCAAAGGACACACACTGCCATGTTTCTGTTAGTTTAACCTATCCTGCAGGTCAGATGTGGCTGAGGAAAGTGGGATTCAAAGCAGAAAATGGGTGTAGGGTGAGCTGCAATGGGAGGAGACAGCCTGTGTACCTACAAGTAGAAACTACTCCCCCCCTCGAGACCTACCTCTCTTCTCCCTGGTCTCCCACTTCGAATGTGAGCCTAGAACTGGTGTCAGGGCCCTCCTCCTCTTGGCTCTTAGGTGTGCCAGCTCTAGGGGTAGAGTGTCTGCTCTTGAGGGAGAGGGTAAGGGATGCAGCGGATGGGACTGACATTTGGTGAGCACCTACTGGTCCCAGGCACTGTACTGGGTGCTTCCACACCTTCACGCACTGACCCCCCTCATGCTCTACTGCTTGTCGCCCATGCAGAGAAAGTGCCCCAGCCCAGACGTCCTGTTGCAGGAGCGGTCTGTGCTGATGGAGCCAGGGCTGGACTCAACGGGGTGCCCACCAGCTGGACAGAGCCACATGGTCCCTGAGGGAGCATCAGGGTTACTATTTCACTTTCTAATGGCAATGAGGAGACCTCCAAAGCACAGTATTTCTGTGAAATTTCTACAGGTTTGCAATAAACCCTTTCTTTGTCCCTGCTCTGACTTGATTTGTCTCCGCCCAGACAAACCCAAATGCCTGGATTTAACAGTCATTGTCACCAGACTACAGGCTACAAAACTGAGGTACCAAGAGATTAAGTAGTGTGTCCACGGCAGTAAACTGATAAGTGGCTAGGCGACGATTCAGGTCCAGAACCCGCTCTCTGTACATGGAATCATGCCAAGACATTCTTCGGGGCCTCTAAGAATACTTCTCAGTGTGTTCTGCCTATAAAGAAAATCTGTAAAAAGTGTGCTGGATCACGTAGTGGGAATTGTAGGGAATACTTACTGCAAGAAGCAAACCTACGGCTGTCTTCCGGCGGCAATAGTAATAAAACAGCTAACATTTACTGAGCATTTGCTATGTGCTAAGTCCTGCGCTAGACACTTGAAACAGATTTTATCACATTTATCTTCCCCATTTTTAGATGGCAATTTGGGGCCTCAGAGAGGTTATGCAACTTGTCCAAGGTCTCAGAGCTCAGAAGAGAAAAAGCCCTGTGGTTCAAATCCCTGAACTCCAGACCTGCACAGAGACAAATGCTACAGTCCCGACAAGACTAATCTGAAATCATCAGGAGGCTGTGGTCACCTCGCTGCAGCCATAATTACTCATAACAAGAAGGGCGGTGTCCAAGTGAATGTCAGATGTGTGAGTTGTGAAGTTCTCCCTAAAAGTCAGAAGGCCAACTTGTGAAACAGGCTTGTAACGAAAACTAAGATGCCGACAGCACTGGGCAGTGAGCGCGGCCCTCTGAGGTTTTCCTCCCTGGAGCTTGGCACCGGCAGCCCCCTTGTGATTTATGTTTCCAAATGACAGGGCTTGCAGGCACCAACACTGCAGAAGCGAAGAAAATGGATGGACTGCCTGGGGACATTTTCCCTGCCCGCACCACGTTCCCTTAAAAGGCCTCGAGTTTATATACAGTTCCGACACAGGGCAGAATCAAATAATAGCAGGGCCTCTCTTCCCCTTATATGGTCAAGTATGACAATGGCACCCTCCCTCCTAATTTATGAAGCACATGAGTGGAGGAATGTTGATCAGGAGATGGGGGGATGTTTCACCAGAGTGAAGACGCAAAGCTCATCTCTCTGGCAAAGGACTTACAAGACCAAGTGAAACAGAATGCATACTTGCTGAGGTTTTTTTTTTAAATTCTGAAGAATAAACATTTTTGTTCCTCTCTTAAATATCAGCATTTCTTAAAGCCAAAGAATATGCAAAGCTCCCCCCAAGTTTTGGAGAAAGAGAAAAATAAATCAAGAATCAAAACTTGGAGTATTTATCCTTCATACATTTCCCACTCTCACACTAGCCTTTGTTTCTCCATTAAACATATGGGCACACACACGGCATGTACCCAGCCAATCAAGCATCTGAAAAGAAAGGAGTATTTCATTTGAAACATGACACAGAAATAGGACAGGGGACCAGTCGACTACAAAGAGTTCTTATCTATCAAGGGCCTCAGCCATATTGTGAGACGTTACAGACCAAGTTTTCTCATCCAATCTCTGTCCTACGATTAAAACCAATTAAGACAAGAGGGTGTGTTAAATAAGAACGTATGGGGCAGTGCCTTGTACATCATAAATCAGATGATATTTGAAGTTAACTCAAACACTGTGGTAACGTCCTCATAGAATTATCACTTTTAAAATTAATTTTTATCTACTATGCAAGTAGGTTTCTTGTCACTATTTAAACTATTTCCACCCTTGCTGTAATTCACTTTCATTTGTCAGGACTCTGAATCTACTTGGAGTACATGCGGCTTCCAATGACCAAATTCTTCTATCCTGCCTCAAAAAGCCAAGGAACCTTTGGGCATCAACTCTAGGTTTTAATGGCACGTTGTACAAGCTAGTAAACAAAGATTCGGGCACTTTATATACATAAAACATATTCCTTTACCATTTACAAGTGACATGTGTGCAAGGAGCGCTGTGATGTGAAACTGAATACTTTAAAAAGCGCTTAGAGACCCCCCAGTAAAGGCTGCAGTACAAACAACACTCAAGAAGACAATGGACCACATTTCCTCTGGTGTAACTCCCACAGTGAGATATGTTTAATGCGAAAGTGTAGCCTGGAGGCTCAACTTCTCAAAACCAGAAATTTAGAAATCAGACCACCGTGATCCCAAATAGACAGACGTCTTCACCTAAAAAGGTGTTTTTTAAGATCCTCATACAATTCTCACAAAAAAGAAAGCTCTCAAAAAGTCGTCAGGCACACTCTCTATACCCCACAGTTTTACTGTGTGGCTACGTGTGAAGCAGAAGGAGCGAGCGGGTGAGAGGAGAGAATGCAGGAATCCTGGGTTGTTGCATGCCCCTGGCTATCCTGGAGCCCACTGTCTTCCCGGCATCTTCACACTATCTAGGGGGTCTAGGAGGGAGCTTTGAGGGGTATGCCAGTTGCCCAATTTTAAACATTTTTAAGTACCTGTAGCTCCAACTGAGGAGGTTTCCTTCTAGGGACTGAGCACTGAGCAGCAGGTAAGCCAGTCCGTAGGCTGAACCACCTGCATCATTTTACTTACAATGCAGATTTGGGGGCTCGACTCAGCATGCCTGAATCCAAATTTCTAGAGATGGGGCTTTGGAATCTGCATTTTAACAAGGACATCTCTATCCACCCAATCCCTATAAAACTCTTATGCACTCTAATGCTTAAGAACCATTACTATAAGCACTCACAATATTCTGTTGAATTTAACACAGTCTTATACCTAGCTAAGGAATACAATCATGGCCTAAAGTATACTTAAGATATTAGCAAAGAGGATCAGAAGGAACAGCTAATCCAACCCCTTCATCCTTTAAATAAAGCAGAGGTCCAAGCAGAGTAACTAGCTTGCCAGCTTATGGCAGAGCCCTTTGGGAGTTCTGGGTCAGGTCCAGTTCCTAGACTATTACTTGTTCTGCCATAATACCGAACGCTTCCCCCATCCCTCCCTGCACTGCGTCCAGACCCATCCATACACTTTCTGGGGTTGTTTTGTTTAAAATGTAGAATAACCCTCCACGGTGATCTGGAAAATGTTGCTTCTTCCTGTCCTATACCCAACCCCTTATCAAAGGATCAGAACTTCATTTTATTTTTGTAAAACTACTCCCTTCCCCACTGCATGGCACTCAAGGTGATCCCCTCTTCTCTGGCCCAAATGCAAGCATATTTCTCAACCTAGAACAAGTACACACTAAATTTTAAGTTAAAAAGAGGAAAATGTATAGTTTCTTCCTTGATCTGAAAGGCAATTCTCTGAAGACATTGCTCATACATAATTCTTGCCACCCAGGATCTTTTTTTTTTTTTAAGATTTTTATTTATTTATTTTTAGAGAGAAGGGAGGGGAGGGAGAAAGACAGGGAGAGAAACATTGATGGGTTGCTACGCGTCCCTACCAAGAACCAACCTGCAACCTGGGCATGTGCCCTGACCGGGAATCAAACAGGCGACCTTTTGCTGAGCCACACTGGTCAGGGCAGGTTCCTATTATTTTTGTGGCCACCCTTCCCTTGGTTCTGAGAGTTACCTTTTATCTTTTCATAGCATTCCTTTTCATAGGCCAAGAACCCTACTTTACCCCAGCTTCCTTAACCCCAAACCATAACTGTGCAAGCATTTGATTCAATCCTATGGGAATGGAAGTTGGAGTTAAATATCTCCATTTTGGAAAGAGAAAGAGTGTGAGATTTTGCAGTTGGATGGGTAGGGATACAGAACTGGAAACCCCGTCTGCATCAATACCACTCCACTCAATCCAAAAAGCTCAGTCTTTGCCTTTGATCCCCAAACACCCTGTCCCCAAACTAAAGGCTTAAGATTCTACCTATGCAGCTGAAAACAGAAATAGCCATGAACCCACAACTGCAAAGTGATCCAATGCACGCACTCTCAAGATCCAGTGCCGAGAAGTTACCAGGCTCACCACATCTGCACAAGTAGACAGACTCTCCTCCTTGTCAGTCTGGGTTTTATCGTTAACATCCTCTCCCGAGGGCAGCACTATGGTCCCTGCCATGCGGTACATCTGCGTGCAATTTCCACATCATGGGAGCAAAGCTCAGTTATTTGAAAGCCACAGGTGCCATTAAGAGGTCTTTTTGCCAAAACCCATGTGGCTCTTTTGTTACAAAGCTACACAAATGTTTGTGTTTTCTGTTTGACTTGGCAGCAAGGCGAACTTTCAGAGTCTCTACTGCTCTTGCTTTGAGATGGCTGTCTCCTGCTGCAGGTTATGTCCTATTGACCGCGCTTCTCCGAAATAAGTTCTAACTTTTCTGAGGGGAGTTCCGAGTCTCTGTTGAACAGGCCCATCCCTGGATAGTTGCTCCAGAGGAGTGGTGTACCACCCAGAAAGCACCTTAGCATTCAGAGGAAGACTTTAAAAATGTATTTTAATTTAAAAAATTAACCTATAATATGTCCTGGCCAGTGTGGCTCAGTTGGTTGGAGGGTCATCCCATAACTGAAAGGTTGCAGGTTTGATTCCCTGTCAAGACACACAGCTAGGTTGAGGGTCTGGTCCCCAGTCCAGGTGTGTGTAGGAGGCAACCAATAGATGCTTCTCTCTCCCTCCCTTTCTCCCTTCCTCTCTCTCTAAAAGCAATGAAAACATATCCTCTGGTGAGATTACGTGTGTTTTTGCTGTGTATAATACACACTTTTTTGACCCAAATTTTTTAGGGGAAAATGGATTCAATTTCTTTGGTAGCCATAGAAATGTTCAAATTATCCATTTGATTTTGGGTGAGTATTAATAATTTGTGTTTTTTGAGGAGTTAGTCATTTCATCTAAGGTGTTGAATTTATTCATGAAGAGTTGTTTACAGTGCTCCCCTATTATTTATAATTTGTCTTCTCTTTTTCTCAGTCTTACTAGATTATCAATTTTATTTGTCTTTTTGAAGAACCAGACTGTTAGTTTATTAACTTTTAAAATTGTTCTACTATTTTCAATATCACTGATTTCTGCTCTTAATTTTATTATTTCCTTCCTTCTCCTTGCTGTGTATTTTTTTTATTCTTTTTTCTAGTTTCTTGAGGTGAAAGCACAGATTATTGACTTAAAAAACTGTCTTCTTTTTAATATAGTCATTTGATGTTACAAGTTCCCCCATCACTACTGCCTTATCTGTACCCCACAAATTTTATGTGTTGTGTTTTTATTTTCATTTAATACAAAATATTTTCTAATTCTCCTTGAAACTTTTTCTCATCCACAGGTTAATTTGAAGCATATTGTTTAATTTCCAAGTGTTTAGAGATTGTTCTGTTATCTTTCTGTTAATGAAATTTTAATCTAATTCCTTTATGGTGAGGGAACATACATACTTTGCATGGTTTCAATTCTTTTACATTTTGTTTGTTTGATTGTTTTAATGACCCAGCATATGGTCTACCTTGGTGAATATTCATGCTCTTGAAAAGAAAACATATTCTTCTGATGGTCAGGATGTTCTGTAAATGTCAATTAGGTCCTGTTGAAGGATGGTGTTGTTCCATGTCTTTCCTGAATTTCTAATTTTTTTCTGTCTGTTCTATCAGTTTCTGAGAAGATATTGTTGATATCTCTGTCTATCACCCTCGATTTCTTTATTTCCCCATCCTGTTCTGTCCATTTTTGTTTCCTGTACTTTGAAGTTGTTTTTAGGAGCATATACATTTATAGTTATGTCTTTTTAGCAAACTGACCAAAGCTATTTTTAGTTTCCAAAGACGATGCAGTACAGTTGAGTTCTCAAAGTCTACATATACTCTTTAGGGTCAGATCCATGCACGTGCAGCTCAGGAAGAGCCCAGTGGTTCATACGCAACTTTGAGGGTCGTTTTCTCTGGCTTCACACTCTCTTTGATCTCCCTGATACTTTCCAGCTTCCTGGGACTCTTTTTGGTACTCTGACCAGAAGCTTAGGGCTTTATTTACTCTGTTCTGCCACATTCTTCCACATCTGTCCATGTTTCTGGGGGGAGAGAAAGTCAACCAGTGGGAAGACAGGGAAGGAAAAAAGTGACAGTGATTTTCCCCTACTCTCTTGGAACCACTTCCCCTAGTGAGAGGAATGTCTCTCTCCACCCAGGCTTTGGGCCCCCACTGGCCACCTCACTACTACTGCCACTGCTGCCCCAGGAGGCTTGGGTGCCATGGACTGAGAACTGAGAAGTGAAAGGACAAAAGGAAAAATGGGAAATTTCCTTACACATTCTCTCTCTGGCTATTAGGCAAATTGAGCCAGAAACAGAGGACTTCTCCTGGAATTCTACTTGTGTAGGTGTCAGGCTGTACTGGGTTCAAGCTGGAGGATACTAAGCACATCACCACTTTGGTGGTACTTTAATTTCTGGTTGTCTTCTCCTGCTGCCTGCTACTATTTACTTTTCCAGTCCTCAAATAGCTGTTCCATACATCTTGTTTAGATTGTATAGCAGCATACAATGAAAAACAGGTGGATAAAGTATGCTTACTCCATCTTACTCAAAATCAAAACCAAGAGGGAAGGTTTTTAGACATTCAGACTCCCTGGCTCCACACCAGACCTACTGGATCTGAAAGAGGACTTGGAAAGGTGGGGACAATATAGATTTTTGGAGAACACCGCAGGAGATGTTGGTGCACACCTGCAGTGCAGAGCCATTTTTTAGAATATGGTGAAATAGCTATCGGTTACCTACAGCTATTCTAGTCTGACCCCAGACCCCTTTGATAAGGACTAAAGGTTAAGAAATTTGGATCCTTAATCAAAAATTACAAACTCAACTGCCTCCACAGGCCATGTAAGTTGTACAGAGGTTAAGCAGCCAGTTGGACCTAGGGAATGATGGAGACAGTGAACTAGAGAGCCCATGTCTATTGGGGGCAGCCTCCCTGAGCTCCACACAACTATTCCTATGGGGAAAGGCAGGCCCAGTAGTGTAAGAATGGCAGTTTTTTAATCAAACAACAACACTCTGCATTCTTATATAGAATCTCCTAATGTTTAAATGTTAACAAAATAATTCAAAAGTAAGTGTGGTGATTGATGGGGGGAGGGTGTGAGGGAAGGTAGAAGAGGGTAAAGGGGGGATAAATGGTGATGGAAGGAGACTTGCCTTGGGGAGGTGAACACATGATACAGTGTACAGATGATGTGTTGTAAAATTGTGCACCTGAAACATGTATCATTTTGCCACTCTGATAAACTAAATTAAAAAGAAAATAAACAAACAAATAAACATCATTCCATTGCTTAAAATATAACTTCATGGCATCAGTTTGCTATTTCTGGTCTAGAGAGAAACTAGTAGTGTTTCTATAATTTGGTTGTACATGTACAGTATATGATTATGTGTGTGTGTCCCTTTGAAAAATTAACCTCTGTTTTTTAGATACCTGTAGATGCCCTACATGTAGCAAAACTATTCAGTGTTTGGAAACTCAGTGGTGCAGCAACAAGTGTAAAATATCACACCCTTTGGAAAGAGATATTCACCACCTTACAGTCTGTTGCCCATGGACTGGACTCCCTGAAGTATTACTAAGGACTCCCTTTTCATTAAGGCATGTCATTTCATGGAACTTGCCAAGCTTCCTTTTCCCCACTAATAACATCCTTTATCAAAACTTCTTTCAACAAAAACCCAGAGGAAATTAAACAAGTGGAGGAAATTAGTAAAAGAGAAAAATCTCAAAAATTATAATTAATTTATGTTGCTAAGAATTTTTAATTTGCAAGTTACTAAAGGGTATGTGATAAGCCTCATTTGATTTTAATTTCAAAGTGATGTGACCTAATGGGGATAATCAAGTGAAATGTATGCTATAAACATCTTCATATACAAAACTGTTCTTATTTACTGTTATTATAGAAAACCAGGAGTTAGTTATGGATAAAATGACACCATATCTTAATTTTAGTGAAGGAATTCATTAACACAGGTAAATTTACACTTAGTTCCAAGCTGGCTCATTTAACTAGCAAGAGCATATTGCTATGAAAATATAAAAAAAAATTAAACCTTGGAATGTGTCAGAAAATATATCTGAGTGCACAGCGTAGAGTAAAAAGCCTTGGAGTCAGATAAAACTGGATTTGAGCCCTGGCTGGTGTAGCTCAGTGGATTGAGTGTGGGCTGCGAACCGAAGGGTTGCCAGTTCAATTCCCAATCAGGGCACATGCCTGGGTTGTGGGCCAGGTCCCCAACAGGGGATGTGCAAGAGGGTACATGCAAAAATATCAACCACACATTGATATTTCTCTCCTTCTCTTTCTCCTGCCCTTCCCCTCTCTCTAAAAATAAATAAATAAAATCTTAAAAAAAAAATCCCAGCCCCCTTAAATTACTAGACTTTGACCTTGAGCCTTGGTTTCTTCATCTGTAAAATACAGTTAATAATGAAAGTTTTTAACTCAGGTTTTCTGGTTGCAAGAAACAAAGTCTCAACTCAAGTTACCTCAAATGATAGGACAGGACTTTGTGGAATGAAGCAGTACGTCAGAATACGCTTGAGAATGGGAACACAGAACTTTTGACCGTAAAGCCAAGCCTTAAAAGAAATCCAGGAAACACTGAGTACCAGGCTTCAGGAACATGTGTTGTTCGGAAGCTGAGGAAGGTACAGACCCAGCCACTCCTTCTCCCTGGCTTCCTCCCCTGCCAGTGTCTATGGTTTCCACTGCATGTGTGTGTTTTTAACTTTATCTTCCAGGTTCTGTTTCTCACTTTTCTGGCTTACCTATCCGTAAAGTCCACTGTCTCGTGACCGTCACGACCCCCTCCCCCAACTCAGAGTCCTCCTATCTACAAGCTTCTGCTCCTGCTTAAGGAGGATGCCTACTGGGTTCTTTCTTACATATTCAAATACTAAGTTCAAGATTTATTAGAAAGAATCTGATAGTGTTAGTAATTCCCTATTTATGAAGAATGTTTTCCTCTATTCAAAGGATATGCTGTTTGTGAACAGGCCACATTTGAGCAGGTGGCCAATCCTTGGCCCAATGTGTTATGGCTCAAATTTATTTCAAAAACCAGACTAACATCACTCTTTGGCGTATGAGTAGTAATAACTTGTTTGGGATGCACACTCACCTTGGTTAGGATGCAACATCACAGAGGGATCCAAATTCTGATGCTAGGTTTCATACCTTTCATAGGTTTCATAACTAGCACACAAACTATTTACAAATAATCTTTTATATAGTAGGCCTAAAAGTATCCTACCATTGGCAATTCTAAACTGTACCCTTATTGGTTTGAATAGATTTCAAATGTACACTTTGATATTTGCTGTGTTAAACCAGGATTGTTTCCTGAGGGGCTCCTAACAACTGGTGAATATTATATTTTACAGCACATGGTTCCAGACATCAGCAGACTTGCTCAGTTCAGTAAGTAAAGCATCAGATCCCTATCACTCTACCTTTCTCCTTCTTTTGGCTCTGAGCCCTCAATAAGCAGAAGGTTGAAGGAAACCAAACCAACCTCTTTCCCAGCCTCTTCACTTTATTTATGCATTTGATTTTTACAAGGCTCCGTGATCAAAACGTGGCTTTTAGATGAAAGATCACTATCACATAAGTGCTGTATCTGACTTGGGACTTGATTAAAACCAAATCTGTTCGATTACCAACAGGTCAAATGTGACCTATCCAAGTACTGGGGAACGTTTAAGAGCACACATAAACACTCAGTCATCAAACTGATTTGAATTGGATAAAATAAACAAAATCTGGCCTAAATGGGAGTTTGTTCAGCAGTGTCTCTCAGCTTTCAAAAAGCCCTGAAAGAAAAATTCACAGCTTGAATGTCTCAAAAGAATCTTCCAGGGGGTTAATGGATTTGTTTATTAATCAAAGCTAAATCAGAAGGAACCTAAATAAGCTTTGCGCTCGCCAGTCTTTTAAAGAGCAGATATTCATATGGGTTTGGAACAGCCCTGCATCGTTCTCGGAATTTGGGCAACATCAATTTGTTATATGAAGACTCATGAGCAGCCATTGGAACTCGGAGGTCTTTGCTCCGCTTCTCTCATGTCCCAGAGAGGAAACTGGCAAAGAGAAAGGGAGAAGCAAAGTGAGCAGCAGAGTTCAGATTGGAAACCATGCCTTTTGGAGCACATTTTTTGCTTTGGAGGAGGCATTAATTCTGCAGCAGCAATTACGATTTTGAAAGCACACTCTTTTTGACCTAGAAATTACACTTTTAGGAGTCAATGGTAGAGAAATACTAGTACAAGTGTGCTTATAAACACTAGGATATTAACTGCACCACTGTTTCTAAAGTGAAAAACTGGAAGTCACATACGGGCCCAACAACACGGGAATGGCTGAGTACAAGAGTTCATCACTGGGCAATGGAATGAAAGAGCTGTCAAGAAGAATACGGTATATTTAAATGTCCTGACGTGGATATTCATGACAAACTGTAAAGTGAAAAAAAAAACAATTTTCAGGTCAAAAAATAAGTGTGACTTCATTTTTTTGTTTCTTAAAAAAACAAATTAAAGCTCTGTGTGTGTGTGTGTAATGCGAGGGAGCGGAATTTTTAAAAACAGAAAGAAATTCGACATAAGGACCTCCATAAGGATAATAAAGTAGCCCCTGCACTACGCCAATAGCCTGAGGCATGCTGCATGCCAGAAAGGCTCCTGGGCCGCAAACAGCTCACACAGGAGCAGTGGGAGCTCCAGGGGCAGGCTGGACAGGGGAGACTTTGGCATTCACTGCGTTGGTCTCCAGCAGCCACCACCACCCTTCCACTCTGTGATTTGGAAAAGGATGTTCTCTTCACCTTACATAAAGTGCTATTCAAACCCAAGTTTCAGTCTCTCCAGCATTCATTCCTCTTCCACCCAGCTGCCTCCTTTCACTATTCCTGGAGGGAAATTCTGGAAAACCACAGTACAGGGTCCTAGAAAACCCACCTTCCTTATGGGGAGACAGAATAGACTCAGACTCTGTCTCTGTTATACAAATTCTAAAAGAATATTGTAAATGTTATTATCAGAGGTTTCTCCAAGCACACATTCCATTGCCATGGGCTTGAAGATTGTGGACAAGTTGCCTCTTTTAGACAGCTTGACCTAAACTAAGAAAAGCAAGAGCTTTAATAGCTACACTAAATCCTTGTGTTCTTTTTACAAAATGCTTCTGAGGCAGAGACAAATTTCTTATTTGAGCATTCCTAGTCACTGGCAGAAACGTGGCGTCTGCACCCCAACACAGATAGTTTTGTTTCCGCCTGCTTAGCATCTCCTCTCGGCCCGCCCCTCAGGAAATTTTTTATCTTCCTACTTAATTGCTGGGTTCTTGTGATACAGAACTGGGAGAATGGGAAGAAGGAGGTTGGAACAGAAAGACAGAATCCAAGATGTGAACAAAGAGTGGGCAGCGTTGCGCAGCGGTGGGAAAGAAGAGAGTGGAGAAGAGCGGCCCCGGGCGGGATGCAGAAATGAGGAGGTGGAAGGGTAGGGTGATGACAATCGTAGACAAGACGGCTAGGACCTGTCCATGGAGTCCCTTACATGTATTCTGAGAATGGCAAGCAAAATTCAGAGCCATTTTTCATTTGCTTTTCGTTGTTCCTTTGAATGTCACACTCGGTGACATAGGCCAGAATGATGACAAATATCTCATGGTTAAATTTCAGAACTGTAGAAGAGGCAAAAGGATACTGTATTTCCAAAAGCATTAATATTTGAGAGCTATTTCAATCATGTATGCTTATTTTTCAGGGTGTTTCTGTATTTCAAGTAATATAGCCAAGATAACAAAAGAAGTTTTTCATTTGAACTTGTCTTTCAATAAAGACCAAAGGTCTCAAGAAAATAAAGCAAATAATAACCAACCTTAGATACCCAGATATTGTTCTTCTGAGCAGTGCAAACACTGAGCCCTATTCCAGATCACTGGCATTCAATCCCGTGTAAATGGATTGTGAGGTTCAAGTCCATACCTGGCAAGTTGCTCAAAGGACGGTGGAAGATAGGGGAAAAAAAAAAACTGTCTTAAATTGCAACAAAATAGCTTAGCTCTAAAAAAAGTTTTCTGAACAGTGGCAATGGTCAAATTCTGGGATGAAGGCCCGAGAAAAAGTATGGCCTATTCTTCTTCAGATGTTGGGACAAACGAATGCTCTCTAATCCAAGACAGTGTCATTCAAAGAACCAACAAAAACTTGCACGTGGGGAAATTTTTCACTGCATAATATACCACTTCATTCCAAAATGTACTTGTTTCATTTAACTTCCAGAAGCACTGACAAAAACCATTGTCAGGCTGTGAGTTTTGTCTCCTGTGGGATATAAACGCAACAAAACACTCTTGAAGGGATAGTATTGCAATATTAATTGGAAGTTGGGACTAACTCTTTGATATAAGTTTGTGTTTTCTGAACTTTGTGTCAGCGGTGAGTACAGTCAAGTGCCGCTCGACTGCTTTCGCATCTTGATTTATTTGTTGGTTGATTGGTTATTGGTTGGTTGGTTAGTTGATTACTTTTAACATTTGATTACATTTACTGCTCTAGAAATGAAGACAAAAGTAAACTTCCCCAGGAGCCATGCATTTAGTTTAGTTAGATCTTTGTCCCATATCAGAAGCAGAGAATTAATATGTTTTGAGATCCTTAAGGTAATAACAGTAACTAATGCACACAAAAAGCTTACTATGTCCTAGGAACTGTTCTAAATGCTGTAGAGTATTACTTCATATAATACTTACAACAAGACTAGTATAATCTTCATAGTAGTACCATTAACTAGAGCAGACACTAAAGAATTCTATCCATACACCTTAGACCACTGGAAGCATCTAAACCAAGACAATTTCCATTTTCATTTTGCAGACGAGGAAAGCAAAGGATAGAAAGGTTAGATTTGCCCAAGATCACCCAGCTAGTAAGTACCAGAGTTGGCACTGGGACCCAGCACCTCACCAATGATGCCACCTCCCCAGTTGTGTAGCAAGGATTTTACACACAAAATCTGAGTTATGGGGAGCATTCTCCCAGAAAACAATTCCTCATAAAAATCCCTTAAGTTTCATTGGATATATGTGCATATGAGATTGAAGACTGTGAAAGACAGAGATAGCAACATCCAGGGAAAACTGGTCTCCTGCAGCTGCTTTGAATTAACATTGAGCCAACATTAAGAAATGAGAAGTACGGAGCAGAGTTTCCTCTAAAAGGCACTCCTGGAAATCCTGGTTCCTAGCAGAATCGCAAACTCCAGATATATATTTCCATACTCCTGACAGGTTATTAGATTGCAGCTGAAACACAAGACATGGTCTTGGCTCAGGGTAGAGAAGGGAATTAACATGCCTGCCTGAAAGCCAGTCAAAAGAGACAAAGAAAAAAAATACACTTTTGAAATAGGAGCTGAAAGTAAAAAGTTCATGCCCTGGCTGGTGTGGTTCTGGGGATTGAATGCCAGCCTGCGAACCAAAAGGTCACTGGTTCGATTCCCGATCTGGCCACTTGCCTGGGTTGTGGGCCAGGTCCCTGATTGGGGGTGTACGAGAAGCCACCGATCAATGTATCTTTCCCTTTTTCTCTTCCCCTCTCTCTAAAAATAAATAAATAAAATCTTTTTTTAAAAAGTTCAAAAGAATTTGCTTACTGATATAAATGTGGGGTAATAAAACCATCAATGGGTAGCCAAAAATAAATCAAATACCTATCAAACCTCTTCATGTGCACATATGAAATTGCAACCAATAGTCCATGTAATACAACTGTACTACATGCATCTCCTAGTCAACATTTCAAACTTGCAAATGGTTAATACTCTGAAACAGAAAAACCTCTTACTCCCAGAGATGATCATTGGCTACCCAGCGATCTTGGGCAGATAATATCTTTCTAGTCAAATTAGAACAATTAATAAGTATTACTCATGGAGTTTCATCTATTTGTAAGTTCAAGTGCATTTATTTTCACAAACTGTACAGATGACTCTACCACAATGCATGTAAAAACAAAGTATAATGTTTAGCCAAATCTGGGGAGCTCTTTAGTGGGGCATTGTTAAAGGAAAGCTGTAATGTTCTAATTCCTATAGAAAATTCCACATCCTTGCTCAGTAGTGCAACACCCTACATAAAACAATCCGAGGTCTGAAAATCTTGTCCGAGTTCCCTGAGTGTTTCCACAGAAAACAGCAGTAATTAGAGTTCTGGAGCAGAGTTGCCCTCTTTGACTATCTGTGCCCTCAGAGTTCAAGCTCAGCCAGCACTACAACAGGCTGCAGAGTAAGATCTAATACTGGCTTTCAGCCAGATTTCACTAAATCACATCGACTCTGGAGGAATAGGTTGCAAAACAACCCACAGTCTGAGGCCAAAAAAAAAAAAACCCAACTATTCAGAGCTATTTGGTCAATTTCTGCTCCCCTTATCAAAGTTTTTCAGCAATTGGCAAGTGGGATACATAAAAAGTTTTGACGTGGATTTATTCTTACACAAATCAAAAGCTCAGAACTCTGATCCTTTCTGAATTGGCCAGAGGCCCCCAGTACCCATGCCCACAGCAGGTGGCCTTATGATGCTAAGATAGGATCAAACAGGGATTTTCTGCTCCAGAGGGGATTTGGAAACCTGCCCTACTCCTGCTGTGTCAAGGAAGTCTGTTTTCACATCCTGGCTCCTGCAACCCAGCCTGGAGTTCTTTTGACACGGGATATGCTTATCAAACAACAGAGCAGCGGCCCTTTCTGTCATTTCAACCTCCGTAACAAGATCTTGGTTACAGAATGACAGATATTAGAGAGTAGATAATTAAAATATTTGACCAGAGCAAAGACCTTCTCCGAAATCACATCACATGGGTCAGGTGAGCTCCACCTTTCAACCCCATTTCAAGGAATTCACAGAATGAAGACCAAAGTCTCCCACTCCCACTGGGGACTCTGCTCTTAGGGAAATGAGGCCACCTGTGCTGTATTTGCCTCTCTCTGGTTTCTAGCACCGGTTTCCTGCCTGACATTTTTAATAACTCTTTGATGAATGAATGTTTTGGCCAGTCAGGTGACTGTAAGGAGCCTATCAGGTATCAGCCATCTGCTCAGTTCATTTCCATGAAACAATCACTCACTGAGATCCATGACAGGCCAGGCCACACTAGACTGCAAAGATGATTAAGGAGCAGTCCTGTCCTGGAGGACCCTGCAGTCTAGGGGGGGGCCTCCTAGGCAAGTGGTTTTGATAGAACCTAAAGATGGAAATATGGCCACCAAATGCAGATTCTGAATCTTGTGGCTGCTTTCAAGAGGGCATTGAAGCATTCTGTGACATTCTAGGAAAGTTACCAAAGGGAAGGGTTGTTTGGATGAAGGAAAAATTCAAAAGACAAAATAGATAAAAAATATTCATTCACTTTGACTCCATAATCTCTCCTCTGGAACTATTCCCAGAGAAATTGGTCAAAAAAAAAAAAAAAGCTTAAATGTACAAAGATGTTTTTCACTGTATTATTACAATAGGGAACAACTGTAAACCATTTAAATGTCCATCAATAGGGGGAAAGCTAGTAAATTACAACACAGCCATAATGTTAGATGGTAAAAAATAGAATACACGTTTGTGTAAGGCACTGTGATTGGAACCATATATGCATGAACAAAGATCTAAAAGGAGGTAAAAATAATTGTATGTATATGTAAGGAAACTGACGGTTTTATATATTCTCTTACTGAATACTTAGAACAACCCTGGGAAATAAGTAGTATGATAATGAAGCTTTTTTTTTTTACACCTGAGGAATGGAGATTCAGGAGGATAAGTGACTTGTCCAAGGTCAGAACCAAATATTTAAACACAAGAAAGACACCTGATCTCAAATTCTTTCTTTCCATTATACTGCTCTGCTTCTGCAGAGTCAAAATAGTTGTTGGGCTAGTGTAGGTGGAACTTTTGCTAGTTTTTAAATCATCAATATATTTCTTTACATAATTTAAAGTCTTTCAGTAGTAAACTTAATTTTTAAAAATAAAGATGGAGTAGAAGAGAGGAGTTTCACATACCAAGTAAAATATAAAAATCAAGTTTCATGAGAACCAGAAGGTACTTCTTTTTTTCTAAAACTGAAAATAAGGATAACGTGAATCCTAGACTGTTTTCAGTATGAATTCATTTTGATCCCAGTTGTAGAAAGACATTTTGGGCATCTCTTGTCACTTTTTTTGTCCAGGGTTCACTGATAATGAAAATTAAAACTTTGCTTTAATTTATCAATCAATAAAAATTGATAAGGTGTTATCATACTGTTTGACTGATGAAAACAATTGTTTCAAAATGGCTGCCCTCCCACATGCCAAACGGAAAATCATTTCATCCAAATGTCTAGCACTGAGCTGTTCTGAATTAAAGACATCTCTGGCCCTGGCTGGTGTGGCTTGGTTGGTTGGAGCTTTGTCCCATACATCAAAAGGTCACGGGTTCAATTCCCAGTCAGGGCAAAAACCTAGATTGCAGATTGGCTCCCTGGTCAAGGCGCATGCAAGAGGCAACCAATCAAAGTTTCTCTCTCACATCGATGTTTCTCTTCCTTTCTCCATCCCTTCTGCTCTCTCTTTAAAAAAAAAAAAAAACACAAAGAAAGATATTTCTGGAATTAAGGTAGCTTAACTCCAAAATATGACAGTGCTTAGGATAGGATTTGATTCAACCTCAACATCCACTGAGAGTATTCTTTAGATTTTTTTCTCTTCACTAATTATAGGAAGGAATATAATATCAAATATACCTTTGCAAAATTCCAAGTCCAATTCCTCCAAGATATATAAACAATTGAAAGCGTCCACAAATTGCCTTAGAATGTTCATTATTCTTTCCCTCACCTCTTTCTCCCCCTTTCATATAAAAGGACTGTGATGACATCATCGACCAGATGGGACACTTTCACACTTGCCTGCCTTCTTTTGAAAACAATTTAGCCATTTAGATGTTTGTACCATGTCATCAAGGAAGTTGCCTCTCTTTTTTTCTCACTGCTAGGGAAGGTTTTCTCTTTAATTATTTATTCATTTTTAGTGACTGGGGAAGGAAGGGAGGAGGAGACAGGAAGAAACATCAGCACAAGAGAGAAATGTTATTTGGTTACTTCTCCTACACGCCCCAACCAGGGATAAAACCCACAATCTGGGTATGTGCCCTGACCGGGAATCGACCTGGCAACCTTTTGCTTTGCAGAATTATGCCCAACCCACCGAGCCAGCCACACTGGCCAGGGCTGGAGGTTTTGATAATTCTGGCTTGTTCCTGAACTTGTCCTTTTCCTGCCAAAGGCCAGAAAATAAGGATGAGGTGACCAAGACTTAGAAAGAGCATAGAGAAAAATCCTCAGAAAAAGATCATTATAGTTCTTGAATTACTTTTTTATTCGGAATAAGAAATTTCACATTTTAATGGTAACTAGAGACTTACATCCAATTTGCCTTGTTAGAAATGCATTTAATCACATCCATAGGTGAAGAGCAGATAAAGAAGGAAGAAGTTCTATTTTGGACATCAGAATACAGCTCTGAGTAGGAAAGGCAACTTGAAATCATAGAGTCACATTTTGGGAGGGATCTTTAAAATCAAATACTTCAACCTCCTCCAATTATAAAATCTCTCCTATAAAATCTATGACAATGGAGCCCACTAGTTTTTGCAGGTTTCATGGCTTCCTTTTCAAGGATGTCCACTGAATACCTTTGCAGAGCAGCATTAACAGTGACAGTTTCACTTATACTGAGCTAAATTTTTTCTCTCCCTAAAACTTCTACAAGCATCTGCCCTCTGGTTAAATACAGAAGAAGCCCATTGCTTTTCCACTTGATGGCTTAGGTTGAGATTTCTCCCAAGCAGTTCTCAAGGGACCCTCGGGCCCTAAGAGATATTAATAGATGCACCTGGCTTGGGGGTTCCTTACTCAAATAAGTTTGGGAAAGGCTGCATTCTGTAGCTCTTTATTGGAGTAACACAGCAACCTGTTAAAGACTGTATAAAGTTTTTTAAAAAACAATTCTACCTTTATTTCATCCTTTTTCAAACTCGTATGGTCTATGGAACCCTTTTGCCTTGTTTTGGAACACCCATTATCATTTCTCATGAGAAATGATTGCTCTGAAAAACACTGTGGGAAATGCAAAACTGAATCTTTGCTAAAAATCTCAGGTTGTGTCAACAGTTCCTCATAGGAAAAATTCTCAGACATTTCACCATCCTTGTGCACCACAAGGTCATGGGTGTCCGAGGAACAGATGTGAGAAAGGAGGAACGAGAGGAGTTCGGAAATGAACTTAGAAGAGAAGTGACCACAGACTGTGTCTACTTGTTTTGTCAAAGGGCATGGCAGCAGTAACATCCAGATGGGCTGGAAAATAAAATTCAGCCTCCTCAAATTCAGCCCAGTCTTCCCCATCTGAATTAACTTTAATTCTGTCTGTCTAATGCTGTCCTGTTTTCCTATCCACTCTCTGCTCCTCCCACGGCAAGGAGAGAAGAAAGAGAAAAAGGAGACGGTGTTATGTATATGCACACACACCACACTTTGTCCATCAGAAAGTGATGCAGTATTTGACGGCTGTGTCCTCCTCTTCATGGAATGCTAAAGAGTCCTCAAGGGCCTTAGCCCTCAAAGAAGGGGGAGAAAGAAAGAGAAAGAGAGAGACTGAGAGGGAAGACAAGAGAAGGGGAGGTGAGGGGGGAGGGGAGAAAAATGGTCTGGATGAAATTGTTACCACTCCCCAAACCGTGACTGTGCAAAGCTCTTCAGAGAATTCTTTAAGAATTGAAAGGAACTTTGCCACCCCAGGACATTTTACCCTTTTAGATTCAGATTATTGTGTGTTCTTTCATATGTTTTTGCCTTTGCAGAATGCTTTTCTCCTATTACTTATTTTCCTATTAGTGTGCTAATTTTATTTCCTTTAATTATTTCATCTATGTGTCTACTGTTTTTACTCTCCTAAATGGCGAATACGGAGCATCAGAATACGGTGAGAATCGTGAGGACCAGTTGTGCTAACAAGAGGGAAGAGGAAGGGACTTTGGCTCCACCCTAGAACCCCGTTCAGTCACTCCAAATAATTTAAACATGAACAAAAATTGAGTCCTTGTTATCCAGAGTTTTAAAACAATTCCTCTACACCCCTTTCAAAAAGATTATGATGCCTAAAACACCTCCCATACAAACATTTTGGAGCCAATTAATGTTATTAACTCTCTTGCCAAGTCATCAAATCATCATTTTGTCATTGGGGATTTTTCTTCAGACTTGCTCTGTCAAAAGTTAGACTTGCAATAGGTTCTCTTACTGCTACAAAGCTTCTTAAAAATTTTTATTTCACATTTAGGAATCATTTCTCTATGTATTTTGATGCTGTCTTTTGATACATATTCATGAGTTATAAAGAATCAATAAAAATTATCCTCATTGGTTTAACATTTTCTGTCCTTGATTTTTTCTTTTCTTTTTTTTTTTGCTAATTTTTATATATCTTTACTAACTTGTGAATTTTAACCATTAAACTCCATCCTGAGAACCTTTGTCTTTCCAAAATATTTTAAGTCTGTTATATATGTAATCTAAACATGGACACAAGGCAGGGGCTTCCTTCTGTCATCTTGCTCTGTACTTTCTGTACTTCATATACTCCCTCACTAATTCTGTTAGTGCTACTGAGACTCAATTTTATTGCTTTTAGTTTCCTTAGTGATTTGGCAGGAGTACATCCCGGTCCTAATTCTATCTGTGGTTCATTCATTCAACACATATCTACTAAGTACTATGCAGGGACTGGACAATCTGCTTTACACTTCAAAAAAATTTATAATCAGAGTGCAATGTTTTAAAATGAGGTTAGGAGTAATTTTACTTACACATTGATACTTTACAAGCTTGGCATTTTAATCCTTTCATCAACAACCTTTTATTGCTCATTTCCATTCTTAATATAGATAATGTAAACTAAGTCATAACTCATCACTTGACTCTTATCCTTGTTCTGAACCTCAGCACAGATGTTTTTAAGCCTTTCCACAGATGTAACTGAAATGTTAAGATCTGAGGGACAAAAAGCAAATGCAGGACTGTCTAACTTTCTAAGACCCAAAGAATTCTCGACATGCTATTTCAACTGCCATTTGGAATGGGAAAGGCCATTAATCACCTAGTACAACTCATTTAAAATCATCCCTGATCCCTCCATGATTAAGAACTTGGGAAATTTCATCCTACTCTTAATTTTATAAAGACAATGACAAATAAGATAACACATAAATAGACCTCAGAATTAATCACATGTAAATGCAGTATTAAGAGATCCAGATTTAGATTAGTCTCTCTCAGTAACGTTTCTGTAAAAGCAAACTTGAGTTTCTATTTCATTCACGTTTATTGCAAGATGATAATGGTCTGCCCTGTTTTACAGATGCAAGCTGAGACCTGGCCAAATCAGGCACTATAAAACATCTGGTTGGTTACTCTAACTTTTGAAAAGAACTTCAGGGAAAAAAACTTGTGTTAACTTAAAAAAAATCTGCTCCAGAATATTAGACCCCAAACTTTGCTAACCTGCTTATTTTAATTAAATCTTCAAGCAGATTCAGGGTACACTCAAAACATGGTTGCCCTGTTTTAAAATAGGGTAACCAAATTTACAGACTAATAAGTTTGCAAAGCATTCATTAAAATTCTATATTACCTTTCTTCTCTACAAATTGCTGGTACCCATGTCTTAATTTAATGTCTATCTATGAAGTTAACATCTGGTATTGGGGAGGTCCAGTCAGAAAAGCAGAATCAACCCTAAGCATTTCAAACAGAAGGACTTTAATGTGGAGAATCAGTTACCCAGAAGATGGAGAAATAAGCAGCCAAAGAGAAGTCAGTGAGACCACCCAGAGATTAGCAAGATCAGGAACTGATCACAACCTCCAGGGCTACAGGGACAAAAGGAGCCCAGATGCTGCAGTGACCCAACAGGAACTAGCTCTTCAGCTCTGGGGTGAAAGAGGAAGCTAGCAGTAGATCCCCGAGGTACAGACAGGGCAGTGGAAGGACAGGGAATGAATCTGAGTGCAAAAATGAAAATGGCCGGAACCCATCTAACCTCACACTGTGTACCCCAACATGGGCACAGGCAGCCACATGTGCATATGTGTATGTGCACACACAGAAACACACACCCCATTATGCCTTTGTCTACCTTTCCTCAGCCTTGCCTTCTGGAGAAGAAACCATCCATAGACAAAGTATGAATCTCAAGTTATATTACTTCTTTCAAAGCCCCAGTGATCATCATAATAGTACGTCATGCTTCCACAATGCTTCACTCTTTCAAAGCACATTCAAAATCATCCATGCATTTTTTTATTTGAGGTGTAAATGACATGGACTTTTATTTTACAATAGTTTTCACAACCACCATGGGGCAATTCATGAATTAACATCCTCACTTGACAAACAAAAAAAATTCTGAGAAATTAAGGTATCTAACTAATATATCACAGAGTCAAGTTCAAATTCCTAGATTCTTCATGCTCCAAGGCCAGACTCTTTAATGTTCTGACTACCGATAAATGCCTGAAGGTCATGGTGTGCAGAGTAAGATGTCTAGGCTCTAAGTCATCACCTCTGACCGTAGACTAATATACGAGGCTATACTAAGTTAATCAGAGGAAACAGTCAACCTCTCTTAATCAACTTTATGCTTCTAGTTACCCATTTTAAGGAAAATTCATCACAGCAATCATTTGTATAGTGCAGGACAGCTTACAAAGTGCCTCCCAATTTCCCCATTTGATCTAATAATACTCCTGAAATACATCATGATAACTACCTCTTATCCAACTTCATGTATTGTCAGTGAAAAAGCTCAAGGTCAATGGGCCATTTTTTCACTCCTCGTAGATAGCCTAAATCTCATGGTCTACTGCATGAATTCAAAGGGGTCTATTTCCTTCAGATGTGACCTATTTCTGACTGTTTTCCTGACCCACAAAAACCACAGGCAACAAAGCAGCTCTGACTCTGTTTTTGCAACACCACCACCCTCCAGAGGTTTGCCCCTGGAAGTAACACAACTCCAGGGTCTTCAGAGTCACCAAGTGAGGGCTGGGCTGAGCAGCCCACCAGTGCAGCAGGAATGGCTGATCCCACTAAATAACTAGGACTCATCTTGGTATATATTTGCATAAAGTGCTTGATGGTAACTTGATTGGTCTGCAGGCAGTGAAAGCTCCAAACACTAGGGTCAAAGCACTTTCCATGCATTTGGCAACTGACCTACTGGACTGCAGAGCAAAGACCACCACACCATTCAGTATGGAGCATCAGAGCCCGACTGGAGTCTGATTGTAACAGTCTCCCAGCAGCACCCACACTCAGCAGAACAGAGAGGACTGCTCAACAATGACAGAATTCTCACGGGAGAAAGAAGGACCATCTCAAAAAAGACATAAAGTCTGCCCAAGTTGTGACACTGAAAACGCTCTCATTTCTATGGCGAAAATGTTCTGTTTTGGCTCTGAGAATATGCAGAGGGGAGGCTTTCATATGACAACTGACATTTCCCGACTGGGAGCACTGAAATGCTAAGTGAAAAGAGAAAGAGATCAGTTTCCCAGGAAATGCTTCTAAACAAAGTTAAGTGTGGGAGGGGGGAGGTGATTTGCAGAAGAGCTGTGGGAGACCCTGCCTGACCTGCCAGTCCTATTTCCGCCCCCAGCACCGCTCAATATGGCTTCTTCCACCTCAGCTCCAAAAGGCCCAGCTGC
Source organism: Macrotus californicus (assembly GCA_007922815.1). Taxonomy (NCBI): domain Eukaryota; kingdom Metazoa; phylum Chordata; class Mammalia; order Chiroptera; family Phyllostomidae; genus Macrotus; species Macrotus californicus. The sequence goes on along the minus strand of VMDR010004360.1, from coordinate 22,927 downwards.
ATCGGAAGCAATACCCACTCTGGCTGAGGCCAAATCCCCCAGAAGTATGCCCACCCACAACCAATTCCTCCCAGCCAGGATGCCCTTCTCCCTCCAGGCGCCTGGCTGCTGGTGGCAATGGAGGAAGAGCCAAGCTGAGGTCTGGGAGCTAATCATCAAATCTGTTCTGCTGTTTTACCCACAAACTGTCCAAGTGATGTACACGCCATATATTTGCTGAAAATTGCCAGCAGTTACAGAGCTTTAAAACGTAAAAAAAAAAAATCAAGATCCATTATCTTCTGTTCATCTTCTCTCTGACACGCCGTAATGCCTGTATCTCCCTCCTAATTAAAAAATAATAATGAGCTAGGAATCGAGAGCAATTGTGTTATACTAAATCAAATTGATTTCATGAGGTTTCTTTAATCGGGTTTTTCTGTCAAAATCCCAAAGCAGCAATTCATTTCTAAATATACATGGGGGGAGGGGCACCTGGTAAAGTAGTAAGTAAAAGTCACAGTCATTGTAAAACAGGCCACCTGATCTTACTACATTGTCTCTTCTCAGTTGATGCCAACATCAGCGCTAGAGTTCACATAAGCCTAGTTCCTCACACAGTATCATTTTCCCTCTGAACTTCACCTCCAGGCTCCCCCTTCCTCCCCACAACTCTGACATTCAAACCAACAGGCTGTGGGATGACAGGAGGGGGTTTGGATGGACACCCTGGTAGGAGGGGTCCTGAAGGAAAGGGGGAGAGCAACCTGACGGGGTGCCAGTCGTGCCCCACTCCCTCTGCAGCCAGCTGATAAAACCGACTCCCCCGGGCTCAGACGGGATTAAGTGAGTTGCCACCAAAGATGCAGCCCCTCCCAGAGCAGGCGTTTAAGAGCAGTGAATCCTCTTGACAAAGAGCAGAGGCGAGGTGAGAAAATCAGAAGCAGCCAGCAATGGCGACTGCTGGGCCGAATTTTCTTCTTTCTTGAATACAAAGCATCCTTTTTCCTATCGCCCCTGCAGTTTAGGACAAGCTATCAGTGACAGGGTCTGATTTCCAAAGTCCTTTTCTTTCACACCCTCGATGCTACAGGATGTTAACTGAAAGGTCTCTGAGCTAAAAATAATACCACTTGTCTGTAAAGCCGAGCACAGGGGCAGAGTCCATTCAGAGCCCAGGGTGCCTTTGTCTGAGCCAAAGCAGAAAGGGAGGTGACATAACCCCATGGGACAAATCCTCTGGGGACTCCTTCCCCTGAGTTCTCAGAGATAAATAAGAAAGCATTCCAGTTGATTTGCCCAGTGAAATGGGGCGTGACCTCTGTAGTTCAAACAAGCTTGAGGTGTCTTTGGTCAAACTCAGCAAACAAAACACGGGCCCCTGCAAGCAGGTGGGTGTCACAGCGTAAGGCAGGGATGTGACAGAGGGACAAAGTGCAGAGAAAGGCCCTCCGCGATCCCAAGAAGAATGGCTCTGGCTTTTGTCAGGGCAAAACCAGAACAAAAAGGAGAGATGAAGTCAGGAGAATTAACATCCCTGCTCCCTCCTGGTATCAGAGAGAGGGGTCTGGCAAGTGTGTGTCTCAAGAGAAGTATAAGCTGGGCAGGGACCACTTACTGCGGAGGTTTTCATAACAGACAGTGAAATTAAAGTAACCCAAGAAGCCAGCGGAAGGGAAAGACATGGTCCAACTGAGGCAGAGCTAAGAGGCTTTTCCTGGCTTCCTCCAAGGTCTAGCACACCCCATCAAATCCTGGAAACAACACAGAAGGTAAGTCTTTCATGACAGCCAGGAAAAGGAGGAAAGCCTCAAACAAACAGGTTGAAGTAAATAGATTTTGAAGACAGGTGTTGACCCAGAATCTAGCAGCATGTATATGCTCCATACGCCCTTCCTGCTTGAGTAGTTGTGTAATGTATCCTTTCTAGCAATAATGTCACTTCTTCATACAACTTTGTGTGCAAAAATGCCTACCCTGTATTTGAGTACTCCTGTGAATGATGACGATGAGAGGGTATACAACTCAACAGTCCATGAAATGGACCACCCACGGCACTTGATCAAAATTTTCCACAAATGGAGACACAACATAACATTCTCACTCTTCCCCAGGGCCCAGGACAGCACGCTCCCTTGTTCTCTGACTCTCATGGCTTCTTCCCAAAGATCCCCAGGTCTGGCAGGGACCTAGGGGTGGGTGAAGAGCTTCTTGGGGACTCACCACATGTACTTCTCAGCAGGATTAATTAGGCTGAAAGCTAAAAGCACAGCCTACTGTCAACAAAGGGACCTCCAAATACAGTTCTGTCACTATGTCTCTCTCCCTTTTTTTTTTTTTGCCAAGGAAACCCTGTTGCATGGAACCTATTTAAAAGCTGTACCTATTTCCTCCAGCTTTGCTGCAGACAGTATAAAGATACCCAGCAGGTCTACATCCCTCAAGAGGGTGGTTATCTTATCAGGACGGAGAACTTAGCAGAAGGGTGGTGTACTCATTAAACCCGAGCTTGCCCGGTCTTCACGCCTGGCCTTGGTATTTGATCCTGGCTTTCCAGCCAACCTGTTGAACACCACGAGGAAAGAAAATCTGTCAACATTCAGAGCTGGGAGGAAATAGCATTTCTGAGATAAAATTCCCTTTGTGTCAGATGTATATTTAGCGTTATCAAGTGTCTTTCCTCAACAGAGTTGCATAGCAGTAGATTTCATAAAATAACAAAATCATACATAATCACAAAAGCTAAAAACATTCCCTTTGAGATTTCCTGCTTAGAAGGGCCTGAGATAACACCCTAGATCTGGGCACATTTCTGAGTTATCCCATTGTAACTGTGTAGTTTCTCTGTGTGCCTTAATTTCCTCATTGCCTACTTTTCCCAAGCCAGACACAAATCATTGGACCATATTTAGGAAATACCAAACAAGAAGAAAGAGAATATATAAACCTGATGTCTTAGTTTGGGTTCCCCAGGAGCAGGCTTGAATTTTGAAACAAGGACTCCAGTGCACATAGCTGGTCTGTGGGGAGAGGTGGGGGATGGAGAGAGCAGAGGCAGGGGGAAAGGGAAATAAGGCGAAGAGAAGGGAAGAGAAAAAAGCCAATAAAGGCAGGTTCTCAAGCCAGTTACCACAGCAGAGACTGAAACCTAGTCCTGCACATACACCCTGGATCTTGTGAAAACACAGGCCTCCAGGCCTCAGGATCCCGCTAAGAAGCAAGGGGGCTAGGGTTTTTCCACACCAGCTCTGCTCAGGCACTCATACAAGAATCTTAACAGAGCAATCTATAACTCCTGTGTGGACTCCCTTGGACTCAAAGCACTACATCTCATAATGGATTTTCTCTTACTATGTCAGGTTTCTTTTGTTGTTTTGTTTTGTTTTGTTTTTAGTATGAATAGATGGCAGGAAGTCATTGGCTAACCAATAACCGAACATTTATAAAAATTACTCAGATCTTATATCTCCCCATAAGCACACATAACATGGTCTAAATGTTTCTGTCTCCCTCAATACCAAACTATATGTTGAAATCCCATTGCCCAATGAGAAGGTATTAGGAAATAGGGTCTTTGGGTGGAGCCCCCATGAATGGGATTAGTGTTCTTATAAAAGGGACCCCGGGGACCTCTCTAGCCCCTCCCACCATGTGAGGATACAGGGAGAAGTCTGAGATCTGGAAGAGGGCTGTCACCAGACCATGCTACAACCCAGATCTCAGACTTCCAGCCTCCAAATCTGTGAGAAATAAATTCCTGCTGTTTATAAACTGCCTAATCTGTGGTATTATGTTATAGGAGCCAGAACAGACTAAGTCAGCCAGTCATTTTTAAATCTCAACAACACTGACTTATCCTGGAATAGTTGCTAGGCACTGGAAAACACCATTTCTATTCTTAAAAGAGGATGCAACTTATTCAATTAAGTTTAACTTAACAAAATTGCATCTATGTATTTATATATGCTCTAAAATACTATTTAGAGCATGATTGATAGATAGATAGATAGATAGATAGAGTATATATTTAGGGAATAAAAACACATTCCCTGCCTTAACAAATGCATGATCAAGAGTTGAGGCAGAAATGTAAAAAAAAAACACACCACAAAACAAGGCATAGTATACTTACTAAAAGCATAAACAGAGTGCTCTTTATCACCAAGGAAGGATAAGTAAATTCCAACCAGGTAAAAATGAAGGAAACATTTTGGAGAAATGATTCTGAGTTGTGTATAAGCCAAGTTGGCTCCTATCCCTAATAGCAACCTCTCTCCCCATGGCCAAGCCCATGGCTTCAGCTGTCCACATTCCTGTGGTTCAGTGGATTCTGCCAGGTTGCTTACTATGCTCCAAATACCCCACACTGTGCTCTAAAGTTCTTACCTGAATTCTCTTGCAGGTCTTTGCCCTGTTGGATGCGCACCTGCCACCCTTTAGATTTAGGGTCTCCCTGAACACTTCCTCTCAGAACACGTACCTCAGCTTCTCTCCTCAGGACTACAGGTACATCCCACACTTCCTGGAGCTCAACCAGGTCTCTAGGTCTCCAGGCTTCAGTCTGGCTCAGGTTGTCTATCTGCATGTGAGAAGCAACTAGATGCTAGAGAGTTTAGTTTTTGAATGACTGGCAAATAAATGGATAGGAAGCCAGAAGGGAATATGGGAAGGTCCAGAGAAGAGCTAGCTTCCTATTACATGAAGAATTGGATCCCAGCACATAGTATCATGGCCTTCCCTTGGCTATACTCCCATCATCCTTCCTTCCCATTGTTTTACCATGTGAGCCTCTATGAGTTCTACAACAAAAGCTTCAGAAAAAATCATACTTGGCAGTCTCCTCATGTGCCTGGATAAATTATACCTCACACCCTTTTATTGGTTGCTGTCTACCGCCTGGCATGTCCTTTCAATTCTCCTTCCTGTCCAGCAGACAAACTCCTATATTCCAAACCTCCTATTTGACACTCTTCAAATAGCCCCTCTTCTCCAAAGTCTTCTCTGCCCAGCATTCTCCAATCTTAAGCAAAGCTGACTTCTCATGTTTTTGTGTCATGTACCTTACAATAATTATTCCTGTTACTGGTTTTCTTGTCTTTACCTCCTCCCGAGATTTGAGATTCTCTAAGGCAGAGAGTGTGTCTTATCATTTCCTTGTGGGCCCGCCCTCCATACTGTGCATCGCAGCTGGCCCAAAGCAGCGCAGACAGCGGCTTGACCAGGGCAGAGGATGTTGGTTAATAGAAAGGAAATGAATTTGTCCACATGGGATAAGGCCAACATCTGGAATACATATGCATTCAAGCCATTAGGTAGGAAGCAGGAGGAAGAGAGGACAAAGAAATCTGTTGGAGATCCTTCCATTGTCTTTCATTTGGACCCATTGTCAAGGTCAATAAAAAAGAACTTGGAGGCTCCTTGAATCTTCTCAACTGGTCATATGAGTGAACTTGCATGACAGAATACATGGCCTTTCCAATTTCTTTTGTTTAATCAGTGCATCATATTCCGGAACGCATGAAAAAGGACCTTGATTTTATCTGAATGTCACTGTTTTCTTTAATTATTTTTTTATTGAGGTGACATTGGTTAATATATAAATTTCATGTGTACAACATTATTTGATATCTGTATATAAGAACATGAGCTCCTGTGCCCCTTTATCAGCTGTTCACAATGCCTAGGACATTCTGGATACTAGAATTTAAAAAGTGATTGTGGAGGCAATGTGAACTCAGTACTATGAACCTCCACTGCACATTTTATTAGTGGTGTCATAAGTTTTAAGTGATTAGTATCACAGATGCACTGATACAATAAGATTCCTTTGAATTCCTTGAATTTGCCAGAGGCAAATTTTAAGTGTCAGATACCAACTATACTCTTTCAAATAATGAAAAATGAGGCAGGTTTCCCTGCAAACCAGTTCCACAGAACTAAAGAAGCATCACCTTTAGGTTATCCTAGGCAGTGATTCTGAAGATGGGGAGAGGAGGCAAATAAACTTTAAGGGGTAGATAACAATCTCTAAAATTTTGTGAGTTGTGAATATGTGAGCCTGAGTGTTTGCACAATTGTTTGCCAGATATTTTGATACCCTTGGGGAGAATCCTACTCCACAGGGAACCATTCTTACTCATGAAAGAAGATGTGGAATTAAGGTTAAGTATTCAGTCATAACCAAAATCCATGTGGAAATGTGCTCAGAGAGAGAAAACATAAGGAAAAGAGAGAAATGAAGAGAGAGTCACCCAGGTTTAGGAGGAACAGTTTCCTTTAAATAGAGAAATAGCCCCAGAACACTTGCAAATAGTGCTGCTTGTTATGTCCATATCTTGACAAAAGGGGACCACATTGTGCTGCCTGTCCAAACAGCATCGATCTCAGGCCAAGCCCTGGCTCGAAAAATGAAACCCACACGATAATGACGGGTTTCCTACCACATCCATTGTGTTGATACTGGAGCAGATTAAAACAGATGTTTCCTGTCAAACTGTGAATCTCCCCAAAGAACACATCAGCACCCTCAATCCCTTCAAGCCATGCATAGGACCAGGGATTCTAGGCAACTGGATTTCTCCTGAACCTCACTGTTCCAGCTGTTAGGTAAGTTATCCCTAAGTATTAACAGCATGCTCTAAAATACTGTATTCTTCTCATAAATGGAATGTGGCACATAGTTTTATAAAAGAAAGAAACTATTAAGAAAATGGCCTCTGAAGCCAATTAGAAGAATACAGTCTCTGATGTGTGGCTGCTATGACCAGTTGACCCTCCTGGCTTAAAAATACTTAACACCTTTGGGGGTGCATCCAGAGCATGGGCCCTGAGAAGATCTAGAAAGTCCTGTGGAAATAAGTCTCATCAACAAAGGGTGATTTCATCAATTAAGGAAAACCCAGCCACTTGTGGGAAAAAAATTGGCAACTCTTCAACAATGTACCCTTTCCTATTTTAGGAAGCCGAGAGCACTGAGTAAACAGATTGTAGGAACTATCAGCGTGTGGTATTTATTAGAATCAGACTATAAGTGTCTATGGCTCTCAACTAAGAAATCAGGAAGCATAATATGTATAAGGTTCACTTCCAGGTGGCAGAAAAGTTCTGATTTACACAAAGTATTTTATTCAACAAACAATTCAGTAAAATTGAAGATTTAGATGAGGGAGAATAAAATAAAGTAGACTATGTTGTTAAGTGATAATAAGAGCTAATATTCATTGAGTGGTTATTCTGGGCTGGTCACTTTACATGTATTATTCCATTTAAGTTGTGTGATGACCTGATGAGGTACTCTAATTTTCACTTGACAGATGAGGAAACTGGCACACAGAGGTTAAATGACTTCCCTGCATTTCAAGAGCTATATAACGGTAGAGCTCACGCTTGAACCCAGGTGTTTGTGGATTCTAAGCACATACTCTTCATCACCATACTTTAGCATATTTTTACTCACAATAGATGGTTTGCTTCATAATGTTTTCTCTTTTCCTAACCTGACTTATCCCTGCTTAGCACACTGAGCAACTACTATGGACAAATTATTATATTCAGATGGCAAACAAAGATAAAAAATAAAATGTAGTCCCTGTTCTCCAGGAGCTCATTCAAGAGCTTCCCATGAGAAACATCCATAACCTAAGAGGAGAAAGTTCTGTTACAGCCACAAGTCCTGCTTCTGATCCAGGCCAATGTAGTGATATCTTTTCTGCATTCTCACGGCCTCTATTATGGCGCTCCTCACATTGTCTTGTAAGTGCTGCTCAGAATATCTGTCTCTCTCATTAAATCATAACTTTTTGAGGACAAGTATGAATTGTATTCACTGATAACACTATCTAACCCAGAGAAAGAATTTGATAAACGTTAACTGATGAGTAAGTGAGCAAACTGTAATAAGAAAGTGATGTCAAAGGCATTTTCAGGAAAACACCCATAATTCTAGAATGTCTTTTAGTAGTGGGCAAATAATGTAAATACATTAGCAGGTGCTGACAGCTGCCCACCCAAAGTCATTCATGCTGATTTCCTCCTGAAGAGAATCATGACTTTATTATTAATCCTCAGCAAAGGTGAATGTGTCATAGATCAGGACGAATACTATACTGGATGGCTTTGGGAAAAGTTTCTCTGACTTTTAAAGGACACACAAATAAAAGGCAGTCCTTCTTCTTCCACAAGACCATGTCCTATGTGGGGCAAATAGCTAGAATTGCTGAAACCTTTCTATAAGGAAACCTCACCAAGGACAAAGACCACACACTAAGGATCACAGATTCTGGCTCCTTAATGACAATGTTGAGGCAATAAACAGCTCCCCACCCCAATCGCACTGGAGCTAGCTCCTTCTAGATGTTTTTAACATGTGAGAGACACCTTTCCTTTACTGTTTATGTCATTTGGAGTTCAGTTTTCTGTTATTGGCAACTAAAAATCACATAGCTTCCTTCCCCAAAGATTTGCTTCCCAATCATTGTTGCCATGACTCTAGAAGTAAGGACTGCTGCTACCTCTATGTGTTTCCCCTACTCTGAGCATTAGTTTACTTATTTATAAAATGAGGAGAACAATACTTGCCTCCTTAGGTTTGAGTTGATAGATCTTATATCTTTTAGATATAAATTATCCTCCTGTTCCTCATTATTTTTATTAATACCATCATCATAGTTTATATCAATATCCTAAGTTCTTTAGTCCAAAGAAACAACATGACAAAGATTTCAGCATGTCAAAAAATTCTAAAAAGACCAATATTTTATATCTTCATAGACTACAATATTCCACACAAATGTTTATGACATCATCCAAACCTACAGCAGAGACAGTTGTCCCTCTATGACCTTTCTCCCCTTCTTTCTTGATAGGAAAACCCCTGATTTGGAGGGGTGCATACAGGCATTCAGAATGAAGACTCCATTTTCCAGCTTCCCTTGCAGCTAGGCATGACCATTACCATTAGGTGCTGGCCAGTGGATATAAGCAAAAGTGTCAACTTTCCAGCAAACCTCTTTGAAAGGTAGATGGTATATCTAGGCCCTTTGCCTTTCTTTATTATTTGCTCCAGTAGCTGCCTAAATGTAGACATGACACTTGGAGCTCCCACTATCATGAAAAATGAGGGTAAGGACCACATCCAAGGGAGGCAGAGTAATAAGGAAGAAGGAATGTGGGTCCCTGGGAGCTCTGTGGAAAGGAGCCACTATACCAGCCCCGACTACTCTCCTTCCAGAAGGGCAGGGCCAAGCTTTGAGAAGCAAAGATGATCAGTGGTAAAGTCAGATGTACCAAACATGATCACAACTCACATCACACGTGAGATCTCCGTCTAGTCAGCCTCACCCTCGTCCAGGTCACGCCCACCCAGAGCCACAAGCCAACCTCTGATTTATAACCTACTCCAGAAGCTGGCTCTCGGATGGAAGTTTCTTCTACAAATTCAGATGACCTTCTGCAAGTCAGCTCTCATTCTCAAATTCCTCATGTTCCTGGAACCCACCTATTTTGATAAGATTCATGTAAATAAACCCCATTTGGAAAAAAATATCCACCCTTCCTCTCCCCAAGTCTTTCCCTAGTGGATCAAAGGAATTGACTAATGGCTTTGCAGATAAAGGGACTCCAGAGGAGCTTATAAAAATTTTTAAAGTCATTAGCAAAGCAGGAAACAACCATTACAATAATAAACTGAACTGAGATGCTAACATTAGAACAGAAGTAACTAGCGTACGTTTGTAATAAAGAAAGCCACTTTTCAGGAATCACTCCTCCACCCTCTTGTTCCTTCACACCGGAATATCACAGAGCACGTTTCTCTTATTTTACTTTTTTAGGTTTTGGCTGAGCTACTAAACAGATTTTGAAGTGGGCAAGTGCTTACATTATGCACACAAATCATATTACACATTTTAACGGGATGTGTATACAATGCAAAGTCAAAATGTCAAAATCCTATCATCAGAATTAGTGGTATGGAAAAAGCCTTGAGCTCTGCATGAGGCTTTAATGGGTTTGGCCAGCATACAGACAGACACAGGTGTGTTTAAAAATAAAAAGAAACTCCATCTTTTCCCAGAAAGATAATTTCTCTAAAGAGATGAGGCTTCCGGGGTGCAATATATCTTCTAGGGAAGCACTTGAAAAAGCTAATAAAGAACTTCAAATTTGTAACAACTTTAAAGATACTAATAAAAAGGCGAAAAATCTAAAGGCAATAAATCTAATCCTGGATCCCTAATTGAAAGGTTCGATATACACATACAAAAGAGCTAGAGAATATTAACAATCATAATTTACAATAGCCTGAAAAACAACCAAATATAGATGTTTGAGTTTCACAGAGCAGCCTTCTAAGAGCTTCATCATACTGTGGAGTGGGAGGAACGCACAGCTACAAGCACCACTCAATCACTATTATCTGTGCAAGGGATATAGGATCTAGGTATAGCCACTGGCTAAGGTTTAGTCCCAGTTCCTTGGTGTGAAAAAACTGGAGACCAGTCATTAGAATCCACTGTCTATCCTTTGGTTTGTTATCTATAAAACTCCATCTTGTCACAATAGCTAACCTCACTGAGTTCTTGCTATGGACTGGCACTGTTCTAAGAACTGTCTATATATTACCTCATTTAATCCTCAGTGAGAGGAGTGCTGTTATTGTCCTCCTTTAGCAGAAGAGCTCCTGCTTAGGTGACAGAGCCAGAGAGGAAAGGAGTCAGTTCAAACCTGGGTAGTCTGAACACAGAGGCCCATGAAAGTCATAGAGTACCATGACCCATTGCATACATGAGCTCATTTGAGTACACTATCAGGCATAAATGTTTTCCATCCTTAATCCATGTTCTCTCTCTTTCAATCTAGCACACATGCTCTCTCTCTCTCTCCCACCCATAAATATAAGTAGTACAATCTATATAAGTCAACCTATAGAATACAATGTCTTCAGGATTTGAAAATACTCTCCAGGTTTATCCTTGACATTCAGATTGAAGTCATGGACCTCGAGTATAGAAGAATACCTTACACAAAGAAGATTAATACATTTTGTTGACAAAGTCTGATGGATAAAGTCTGATGGAGGAAGGAAGGATATGGAAGAGAAGATAAACTTCAGCAGTGATGTACAGAACCTGGCAGTGCGCCTAATACATGGTAGGTGCTAAAAAATGTTTTTTGGAAAATGACAAAGTGAAAGGTAGGTACATAGACCGGGAGATTGAGAAAAGACAATAAGGAGGGAGAGATGATTGAAGCAAGGAAGAAAAGAGGAAGTGGACAAGAAAGATGGTGGGAGGGAGGGAGGAAAAAAAGGAGGAGGAGGGAAGAATTAGAGAGGAGAGGAGAGGAAAGAGATGAATCCATGAGCAGACACAAGGATCACGGGCAAGCACCCCCATTCGGATTCTAACACCATTGTCAGTTATTGGTAAGTAGCAGAGGGTTTGCAGGGGCATGAGGAGGAAACAAGAATGGCACCTGGAGTTCTTAAATAGGCCCCGAATTCTCCCTCCAGAACCCCACCCCAATGCCCTCGCCTAGCTCACATTCCTTTCCCACTTATGGAGTCCCCCACTGCTGCAGCTACTCCTCTGGGACAGGGAAAAGAAAGATCTTGCTCTGGAGAACAACTGCGTCCACTCAGTTATGTGGTTTGGAAAGCAATGACCTTCCTACTAGCTCTACCTCATATGGAATGGGACTTAAGACTTGCGGCATACCCACCTCCTTATGGCCTCAATGAGTGAAAGGCTCAGAGATGGTATAAACACCAACCAAAGTCAAGACTCAACAAAATGTTTTCAGTTGCTTCTTTCTAAAAAAAACAAACACCTTTGTCTCTCATCCTCATAGGTAATGTAGTGTAAGAGCAGACATTTGCTCCCCCAAAGGGAGAAGCTGCAGAGCCAGAGGCAGGGAGTCTGTGGATTGGAGTAGCATCTTCTAAGGCAGAGCAGAGCAGGCGTATCCAGGTCAAATGTAGCATCATTTGAACTGCTGGAGCAAGGTTCACCTGCGGCCAACTCTACTTCAGTTGTGTGGGCCAACACATTCCTTTTATTATTTAAGGCTCATTTGGGCTGTTTTCTCTCATTTGCAGCACAAAGATCCTGACTGATACAGTATCTCTGTGAGTCCTGGATAAAGATCTTGCATTCTTAAATACAGGTACCGACTCACCAAAGAGTTTTCCTCCATGCTAGAATATAAACCACTGATGCAATCAGAGACTCTTACAGAACTTGGAATTTCAGATGACAAATTTAAACCTGAGGTAGAAACCTGATCAGAGATGAGACAAATGGATCCCCAGATCTGATTCCACCTTCACCTGTGTAAGGCATGTAGACAATGGCTAACAAGATTTATTTTCACTTTTTTGTCCCTAAGCATGGACATCTAATACCCATCTGCTAACACATCATTTACTAAAGGAACCCATTGTACTTAATCGGTACCTTTCATGTTTCTGGTCATCAGTGTAGTCTGTCTGAGACTAAAACCTCTTTGAGTGAAGGAATGTATCTGCTTAACCCAGTTTACACAAAATGTAACAGAGAAAAGCTGCTGAAACCTGATAAGTGATATCTGTGAAGCCACTGCTGGTGATCCTAACTATCTCAAGCAGATCCAGAGGCAAGGATATAAAATTCAAACCTTACCTTGAACTTCAGTCAACATTTTCCTGGAAGTTTGAAGTTAAAGCCAGGAAACCACTTCTTCCAGAGCTTTACTAAACAATAGTGATTTTCAAGGTCAAAATTACATAGCACCTTAGGGTTAAAGTTAATTATGCTTGTCTGATGTCATACAGCACACTTTGGGCAATATAGGTTCTACACACACACACACACACCCCAACCCACACTAATGACTTTCACTCAAGGTACCATTGGAACATTTTCCTGCTCCCAACAATAAAGAAAAGTAAAGAAATTATGCTTCTTTCTTACTGTGTGACCTTGAGCAAGTTACTTAACCTCTCAACATCATATTTTTCCTATGAATAAAATGTCAATAATAGTTCCTGACTCAAATACTTCTGCAGATTTGGTGAAAATCGAACAAGACATCTAATAGAGTTCACTGTAAATAGAAATACATTTATCCTCTTACTGTTTGCTAGGCAGACAAAACTTGGGGGCAATTTGATTCACCCTGTGCATGTTTCTTAGATACTATTCTTCCTTCAGCATGATGGGTAAAGTGAAATCAATGATATTTAGCAATCACTTAAGCAGTGTTCCAACAGGACGAGCTGAACACTACCCTATGAGGTTGGGGTTTAGAATTCATTTTAAAACTTTTCTTTCGTTGTTAGAGTTACAAAGTTTATTTTTAAATATAAATCACACACTGAAAGTACATGCTCTTTTACTCCAGAAAGATCTTCTGGCCTAGGATGATTTATCATTATCCTTCTTCTTTAAAAGCATTGTCAAGTACTAGGCTTTCCTGGCCGCTTGACAAAGCATACATTTCAGAGCTGTGCCGGGCTATCTTATCTTCCTTATATCTTTTTGTGCTGCCAATAAATTTGACTAATGGTCTTGATACCTTAGAACCTCTGACTCTGTACACAAGTTTTTTTCAAAGAGGACAAGATTGCAGGTAGTACGTTGATGTTCTAGCTCCCCGCAAAGAGGGAGGTAGAGGACAGCGATTCCAAAAGCCACTTGCCTCATCTGAATCTAGGCAATGTTTACCAACAGCCTAGTAAAGGCAAACCTCCATGCTGGGAACTAGAGTTATTCAGAGAGTGGCAATTCCTGACCCTAACCATAAAGGAAGGCCCAAGAGAAGTGCTTTGTCTTTAAATGAATAGGTTTTGAATATTTTTATCACTGTTATCAAGGTATAACTTACATGTAATAAAATCATCAACTTATATGTAAAGGCTACATATACAGAAAACTACATACAGTTGTATAACTGTTGTATAGCTGCACCATCATCAAGATACATAGTCCAAGATAATCAGCCCAAAGAAAAGTTACCTCATGGCTCTTTGTAGCAGTGAATGGGACACAAAGAAAAAAAGAAAGAAGGTTATTTAACCACATGGCTCCTCCAGAAACCACAATTGAGATTATAAATAAAGGTGGGCCATGAAGTCGATGCTTCCATTGAAAAGCAACTAAATGCAGGTCACTTAGTTCTATTCTCTAGACTGGATTTCACTGAAATCCCTGCTTCAAGTGGTCTTTACTCCCCAATCACCCAGGGTGGTGTTAAGGGGCTTCTTTCAGTACCAGCTGATTCCACCCCCGGTCAAAGTGACTTCACAAAGGCCAAGGAGGGCTAAGTCAGTGGAAGAGCTGCGAATAGAATGCTGGACATCCTCAACAATGACTGTCTATGCCTTTCTAGAGATAGAGCCAATGGCAAAGAGCCCTTGCAAATGCAGCAGGCAAGAAAGAACTGACTTCTAAAATGGTTTGTCTTGCAGTTCACATGGGACAGTGATCATGACTATATTTTGGAACTCAGGTCACTTAATGCTTACCCAAAATTGTTTTTCTGACCACTCAGCTGAAACCTGAGAACTCAGAACAACTGAACAAAAGTTTATCCAACATCTTGCAGCTTCTAGTCTTAAATGTTAACAATTTATTCCTCTCACTTTAGCCAATTAATTCATAAATGTCCTCTACTAAATGTAGGCATGGAATCACTTGCGTATCAGACATCAACTCTTGGAAATACCAAATAACAAGCTTGAATCATTGTCAGAATCCTTTCTAGTAGGTGAACACAAAAACGATAGAGGAAGGCAATGCGAGGTATTCTCTACATGTTCTAGTAAGAAATCCATCCTCATACTATTCACCAAAGCAAGAAATAAATAATCCTTAAGTTTGGGATATAATTATTGAATAGAAAATAACTTCTATGTGGTTGCTTCCTTTTATCTTACCTTGATGAAGTTGTAATCAATACATGTCATTACTAAAAATCTGACTCACTCTAAAACTTAAATATAAATGAAAACTATAAATGAGGTATAGTTTTACTACACCGGAAGATGGTTGTGCAATTATGCATCATTCATTTTCTTCCTATCACGCAGGTGTACTTTCCTGTGTAACCAAGTGACAGCATCAACAAATTTGTTCTGCATAAAAATCAAAACACATGTGTTGGCTGTTCATAGTAGTTAACTTTTAGATTTATGTGATTAGATCTGTGAAGTTCTAGTTAATTATTCTCCCAAACTAAAGGTATCCAAAAAGGAAAGAAACCTTATTCAATCATTTAATAAGTATTTACTGAGAACTTATTCTCTGCCATCACTGGATAAAGCTTTGGCCTTCAAGGGGCTCATAGGACAGTAGGAAACAGATAAGTACATGTTGTCAATGCCTTGTGACAACTGTGACAAAGTGATCTGTGAAGAGGACTTCCACACATTGCTTTGGGGCGGAGAGAGCAAAATACCAATGCAGGACTTACAAGGAGGTGATGCTTGACTCAAACCTTGAAAGATAAGAAAGAACAGAGTGGGCTGAAGTGGGGCAAAGGGGACACCTCTCAAGGAAAGAGGAGGGCATGTGTAAAGACACAGCAGTGTGAGAGGCCATCGAAGCTGGGGAACAGTAAGCAGCACAACACATCCAGAGGGCAGGGTAAAAGTGTAGGTAGGAGTTAGGTGTCATAATCAGGAGATTATGCAGTTTTGGAATCCAGAGATGGGTTCTCATTCTGGGGGCATTTGAGGCCACCAACAGAGTTCTAGCAAGGAAGGAAGATGTGTGACTTTCTTCTTTAGAACAATTGACCTTGGGGTGGTCTAAAATATAAACTGAAGAGGAAGTCTGAGGGCAGGGAGGAAACTGGCTCATTGACTATTGCAATAGTTGAAGCAAAAGACTATGAGAACCTGAACTAAAAAAGTAAAAATAGGGTTGGAGAAGAAAGAATGATTCAGAAACATTTAAGTGATTTTTTTCAACACAACTCAGTGACTTTGGTACATTGGGAATAAGGGAGAAATGGAACTCTAGGATTATTCCAAGGCTTTTGATTTTGGTATAGGTGATTCGCCCAGATAGTAAACACAAAAAAGAAGAACAATTTTAAGGAAAAAATCAGAAAAGTTACTATTTACACATATTAAATCTGAGTTCTCTAAAACAGACAACTATTGACAGCAATTTAGATATAAAACTTAGGGGTAAAATTTTATCTGAAGAGAAAAGATGAAAATTAGAAGTGCCTAAATAGCAAGGGCTTCATATCTAAAATGTGCAGTGAGCCCTGGCTGGTGTGGCTCAGTGGATTGAGCACTGGCCTGTGAACGGAAAGGTCACCAGTTTGACTCCTTGTCAGGGCACATGCCTGGGTTGCAGGCCAGGTCCCCAGTTGGGGGTGAGCAAGAGGCAACCAATGGATGTTTCTCTCATGCATCAATGTTTCTTTCCCTCTCTTGCTCTCTCTCTTCTCCTCTCTCTGAAAATAAATAAATAAAATCCTTTAAAAAATAAGTAAATAAAATATACAATGACTTCCTGCAAATCCATAAAAACAAAAGAGAGAGAACCTAAACAGAAAAGTGAACAAAGGTCAGGAACAGATAGTTAATAGAAGAGGAAACCCCCCAAATCTCTCAAGCATATACACCCATTAGGAATGTGAGAAATGAAAAATCAAAACAGTAATGGAAAACTGGCCTCAAGGGCAGAAAGGGGCAAACAAAGAATAACCGCACAACCAGCACAATGGCCGATCTTTTCGGTAATCTCTCCTTGCGTATCTCCCAGTCTCGTCCCTCCCTCCTTCCTTTTTCTTTTTTAATTTTGGAACTTGGGCATGTAGAGGAGTTGAGTTAATTATATTTATCAATGCACAATCTTTTCATAATTTGCTCGATGGAAGTCCCATTTCATTCAATGCCCATCTCTGCCCTCCTTACTCACTAGAAGGCTCAGCCTCACAGGTTGCCCTCTAACTACCAGGTGGGGGTGGCCAATTGGAGGCACCAGCAGGAGGTTGGCAGGTAGGAAAAGAGAGAGGAGTGGGGTATTTAAATCTTGCTGGCAAGTTCAGTTCCTCTCTGACAGCCCAGCATTCACAACTCCATACCTCACCAAGCAATGGCTACCCTGGTCCCTCCCCTTGACCCTTCAGTCCTGGGAGAATTAATAGTTTTCTGTTATTGTGAGTCCTGGGGTACATCATAATTTTGAAAAAATGTTGCCCATACTTCAGTGGACCAGGTTATTAGGTTACTGTTATTAAATTATTTTTAGTAGACCCCTTTTTGAGTATGCCATCTTTTTTTTGACCCTGGCTGAATTGGCTATAGAGAATTTCAGGGCAGTAACTCCTATGATATATAGGGTTTTGATAATTTTTAAAAATTTTAATTCAGGGTATACTTGAACACATATATCTGCTGTGACAAAATGATTTCCATCATTCAGACAATGTCTATAGCAGAAGCAATATATGAAGAAACTAAGTAATTACATATTAGCTTATAACACTATCTTTCCCAATACCTTAGTCCATCGTGACTGATCTGAGAGACAAAACAGCACAGATCTAAAGGATGTAGTAAGGACCAAGGTCATCACAGATCAGTAGATGCTTGCATAACTGCAGGATTAACATTGTCCAGATGCCAAACACCAGCTAAATATGTTCAAGATACAGCTACAGTACATATTTCAGACTGAGGATTGGCAACACAGAGCCATAGACTACATTCTGAAAAGTAAGTATTTTCACATGCGTTATGGGCCATTCCTGATCCCAGCATCATAGCCCGGCCCAGCTGTATCATTCTGATCTTTGGTTCCTACCCACGACCCCTTGGAGAATTTCCTGGCTACCCTTTTTAAACAGAATAATCCATACCCACCAGCCATTACTGCTTCATATTCATTTCCCATACGTATGGGTACAATTTTATTTATATATGCATAGTTTTCTCCACTTGTTATTGTCTGTCTTCTCCATATCTGTCTAAGTAAGGTGGAACTTTCTCTACTTGTTATTGTCTAAGTAACGTGGAACGTACTTAGACTGTAAGTTCCACCAGGACAAGGGACCATGTGTAGGACACAGAAAGCCCTCCATAAATAATTCTTGTGTGAGCGAATGGTGGACAGCAGGGCAGCACAAAGAGCAAAGACAGAGGAGAAGAGCATTAATTCCCTTCACCACTATATCTATGTGGGGGGGACCTTATGTGGCCTCCCTGGTAGTCAAAACAGACAGTTTAGATCTGGTTCCCTTGTGGTATATCCAAGGTTGCCAGCCTGTTTGAAGCTGTAAATATCTCCAATGAGGAGGGCTCAAGTCTGCATGTGTTTGTCTTTATTACATAGCATTCGGCACAGCCCCAAGCACAGATGGGCACTTCATGACTATTATTGAAAGATAACACAGAAAATCATCTAACACTTCCATGTGGGGCGGAGACAGACCTGGGCCACAAGTATATTTTGAATGTGCTTTACTTCTCCAATCATTTGAATCAAAATGATTTCAGCAACAAAGACTCGTTTGCAACCACAAATCACATTCAGAATGACAAAGCCTCAAAAGAATGCCATTTTCAAGGCTGAAACTGTATTATCCCAGGGTAAATGGAGTCCTTGTTGTAGTGACTGGGAAGGATAGAAGTACAAGACACTGAAAGTCTCCCCTCAGGGAACAATGATTATCTTTAACAATAGGAGTTTGTTTGAATAATTCATCAGTTTCAAGTATGCAGGCCCCCCTTATTCTGGAATCCCTGGAGTTGAGGCAAACGCATCCATTCAATGTTTTCCCAAATATTCAGTTGTCATTCTTCCAAGGCCTGGCAATTCTGGGCACATTCCTATGATTTTATTAATGTTAAAAAATAACCTCCATGGGAAACCACTGTTACGATAAAACTTTGAAGCTGCATTTATTTCACCTAAGAAAAAAGAAGCTTATAAAGTGTCCATCATGAGAAACCACCTGGGAGCTGCACAACAGATCAGATACCCAAAACAAATCACCGCATCAGAGCCCCACAGAATCCTGAATCCCAACCAGCAAGCATGAATAATCCTTTTAAATGGTCACTTACATATCAGAACAGGTCCTTTGTGAAATCTCTAAGCAAAGCCTCTGGTTTCTGACTGAAACAGATTTATTGGAAAGGGGGGATAAAGTGAAATCAAGAAACACTGGGAAATTTCCACGAGAAAAAAAGACAAATGGTTTTTGTTGTCTGAATGAAACCAGCCTCTCCCGCCCAGGGTTTGAAAAGTTGCTGGCTACCCCACAGGAAAGTTGAGTAATATTCTCAACTGGTTTCTCAGGGACCGTCCTGATCAAATTGTAGGTTCTGGGCAGATGCAATAGCAAATTAAATCAGAAGACCTAGTTCCAAATCCTGGGTTCTTTCTTATTAGCTGTGCAACCTTATGCAAGTTACTTAACCTCTCTGATATTTGGTTCAATATCTTTAATATGTTGAGAGCAATGCCTACCCAATTACCACATTATTATGATCAAGATCAAGTAAAGATCAAGTGAGATCAAATGTATCAAAGTTCTTTCTAAATTACAAGATCCTGCATAAGTGAAAGGTTATTATTAACTACACTTCCAAATATCAAATAACTTATATAATGCTCAGGATCTATATAATTCTGTGTTCTCAATTTCTAAAGATGGTCCCATTTTTGCCTGTTCTCTACAGTTTTACTGAATCTTTTTGTTGTTGTTGTTTGAAAGGAAGGACATAAACAGAAGCAAACAAACCAAATTATAGATTCTTCTCTTTGGTGCCGCTGGGCAAGAATTTAAAACTGAGCTGGTTCATCATTATGGATTTGATATTAATATCACCTGAGGGAAAGAAGTAAAGTGGGGGACATACAAAAGGCGTGTGATTCTCTTCCTATCTGCTGGAAGAATGCAAGATCAATTTACAAAAATTAGTTGTATTTCTAACTACTAGCAGAAAACAACCAGAAAATTAAATTTATAGAAATATTCTATTTGCAATATCATCAAGATATACATAAATACCCGGGACCAAATTTAACAAAAATTGGGCAGGTCCTCTACACTAAACTACAAAACATATGTATGAGAAATTAAACTACCATGTATGTATGACAAATTAATAAAAAATAAATAAATTGAAAGATATACCACATTCCTGGACTGTAAATCTCAATATTATTAAAAAGCGATTCTTCTCAAATTGCTCTGTGGATTGAACACACTCTCAGTGAAAATCTCAACAGGCTTTTGTTAAAATTGACAAGTTGATACTAAAATGTATATAGAATTGCAAAGGACCTAGGACATATAATTTTTTTTATTGGCCAAAAAAGAAAAAAAGTTGGGGAAGTCACCTGGTTTAAGTATTTACTTTAAAACTTCAGTAATCAGGACAATATAATATTGGCATATAGATAAACAAATATCAGTGGGACACAACAGAGACTCCTCAAATAGATCCACATATATGTGGTCAACTGATTTTTAACAAAGGCACTAAGGGGAAAAGAAATTCTTTTCAATAAAAAGGGTTAGAACAAATGGATATGAAAGAAAAGTGAACCCCAATCCCTGCCTTACACCACACACAAAAATTAATTCAAAATCATCAAGACTTAAATGTAAAAATTAAAACTACAATGATTCTAGGAAAAACCATAGGGAAATCATCTTTCTGACTTTGGGGTAAACAAACATTTCATGTAGAGGACAAAAAATTGTATACTCACCATATGAGAGAAAAATAAATTGAACTGTTAAAATTCAAAAGTTATGCACATCAAAAGATACCATCAAGAATATGAAAAGGCAAGCATCAGGCAGAGAGAAAATATTTGTAAAGCATATATCTCACAAAAGCCTTATTATCCATAATATGTAAAGAACTTCTAGAAATCAATAAGAAAAAGACAAACACCCTGATTTTTTAATTGAACAAATACATAAAAAGTTACACAAATGGACAATAAGCATGTGAAAATGAGCTCAACAACACTAGTGATTAGGACAATACAAATCAAAACCAAAATGAAATGATATTTTACACTCACTGGGATGGCTAAAATAAAACAGACTGACAACACCAAATGATAATGAGGACATGAAGCAACTAGAACTCTCATGTATTTCAAATAAGAGTGTGTAGAATGGAAAATAGTTTGGCAGTTTCTGGTAAAATTAAACATACAGCAACCCTACAATCACCATTCTAATCCTAGATATTTACCCAGGAGAAATGAAGATGTGTCCACAAAAAGACTTGTATAAAAATGCCCATAAGCAGCATGATTCACAACAGCTAGTAACTGGAAACAACCCAAATGTCCATTGACAGGAGATTGGAAAAAAATACATTGTGATATATTCATAAATTGGATATTACAGAGCAGCAAAAAGGAATGAACTACTAATACATGCAATGACTGTGGATGAGTAAAACGTGTGTGTGTGTGTGTATATATATATGCAATGACTGTGGATGAACTATATATATATATATATATATATATATATATATATATATATGCGTGATATGTAACAAACAAGTACATAGCATATTATTAGATTTATGTGATATTTAAGAACAGGCAAACCTAATTATGGCAATAGAGATTATGACAATGGTTGCCCGTGGGGGATCGGAAGGAGAAACAGGAACTTTTGGGGGAGATGGGAATGTTCTCTATCTTAATCTGGGTGAGTGCTACACAGATGTATATACTTTCAAAACTCATTGAATTGTACCCTTAAGATTACTCATTTCACTGTATGTGAATTTTACCTCATGAATGAATGGATGACATCATGAGGCAATAGCCACACCAATCCAGAAGGTGGGATTCTATAGGTCAGGTCTCCTCAAAAATCACTGTCATTAAGTACAAGAGGAAAGGATTGTGCTAAATTATTAAAGACTTAAGGGATACAGCAACCAGATGCAATGTATGGTCTTGGATCAGATATTCCTTTGGGCAAATAATCCATTTAAGATATTTTGGGGCCATCTGGGAGAAATTTGAATATAATCTTGTTTTTAGATGACATAAAAATGTACTAATACAGAGCTGGAGATTGTTGATGAAAAAGAAAAAACAAGTCATAAAGCAGTATATGCTTTCAGATCTCTTTTTTGTATTACAAAAAGGCAACTAGAGTATGTATGACACAAATTATGTATTATACATGATTTATAATTACATGTGTATATTATATATGTACAGAAGGCGACCCAATAGCATATTTACATTTATCTATTAACAAAGGTAATGCAGGAAGAGGGTATTTGTTGTGTTTTCTAACTCTTCACCATGCACATGTACTGCTTCCATAATAGTATATATTGCTTGAAAATATTAGAATCTGAAGTTCTTTGTTTTATAAGGCAAAGTAAAAGATGGTGGGGATGGCTAAGGTGAGGGGAAAAAATACCTAACACTTTGATCTATTAAGCGAATATCCTGTTGGGCACATCTCACTCCTGCTCACAACAAGCCTATTATGGATCATCCCTATGTTTGCAGACCTAATAAGGGTACAAGCCAGCGGTTGAACATACGTCATTTGACCTGAAAACCCATGTTCTTTCTACTTCACCTACATATTGTTTTATTACTAAATATTTATGAAGTATTTACTACGTACCACGCACTCTGTTGAATGTTTCACATGAATCACCTCACTCCTATCTCATTACGATCCAAGTAAGGATAATAGTATTATAATCTTCATTTTAAAGACAAAAAAAAACTGAGCACAGACATCAAGAAAGTCTTAAAGTTCCCACAACTCAGATGTGGCAGGCAGAGCTAAGAATCAAATCCAGCCCACCCGATCCTTCATGTTCCCACCTGGGACACCATTCTCTGAGTTCCTCAAGTTCCCAACAGAGTAGAGAAGAATGAGTCATCATGAGCAGCAAAGCGGACATTGACATCAGAGCCTACCATGAAGCTCGTTTCCA
>VMDR010004359.1:0-60934 GCA_007922815.1 Macrotus californicus | reverse complement strand
TTTTTAACTTTATTTGTAAAATGGTGATAATGTGTTAATGATTAGGATTATTGTGAGTATTAAAAGTGCTTGGAAAACATTTTATTGATGGTAGTTATTTCTGACATAGTACTAAAATCCAAGCCTCCACTTTAAATCCATTCCGAACGTTACAGGAAGCTTACAGAACTCAAAAGTAAGTCTTTCGTTAAATAACTGTGTTCTAATCACTACCTGTGACTCGAATCTACATGATTACATGAAGGGGGAGGAAGATTTTTCTGAGATTCACAATTAGTATAGTATCAAGTAAATCATTTTTTAGGCATTCCTGCACATAACAGACCCTAGTTAAATTCTGCACACTTACTGGTTGAAAAGCACTCTTCTTGGAAATTGCCATGACCTTAAGTAAAAAAATTAATTTATATTGAATCCTCTAATTGAGATAAACAATTTCAGAAAACTATTTTGACATATGATTAATTCTCTAAAATACAAGTTTATTAAAATGAAGACAGCAGAATAATAAATGTATATTTTTATCTTATAATAAAAACTGAACAAAGGCCTTTTAGTCACCTATTTTATAAATTAACTTTTAGTTCAAAGTCTCATCTTAGATAACCACACATTACAGTAATAACTACCATCAATAAAATGTTTTCCAAGCACTTTTAATACTCACAATAATCCTAATCATTAACACATTATCACCATTTTACAAATAAAGTTAAAAATTTACCTATCACCCTTGCCCAACCTTAAACCTTTGCCCACATTATGGAAAAAAGATTAGAAAAGAATTTGATTGCAAATATTTACATAATAACAAAGTAGTCAAGTTGGCACAATCTTGCACACATATTACTGTATCTTAAGCACAGACAACTTCACAACTTACAGAACACTTGCATCCTGTCATCTCATTTGTTCCCACAACAGTTCTGTTAGGGGATTATTGTCACTACCCTGTGTGACAGACTGCAAGGCACAGAGAATTTAAGTGAAGTCGCTCGGTTTTTATTCTTCATTCTTTTTTCCATACACTGTCTTTCTTCTCTATCATTAATGAAACATTGTCCCCACAATCTGAGTATCATGCAATAAAAAGATGAAACGTAGAGGACCTAGATAAGCATCTTTCATAAGTTACATACTTCACCAAGTTAATAGAATTACTAGTTATTTTGCTGCCAACCACAGAAACACAGATTGTGTGAGTAATTTTTACGAAGCTGGTATGCTAGGAAGGGAATCACCTCGATTCTACTTGTACTGGCCAGAAGACTAAACCCAATGTCAGTCAGAAGTGCAAGCTATCTCCTTGAGGTGTAAAGGATGTATAAATTAGTCTTTCATGACTTAACGACTGTTTCGAATAGGTATCATCTGCCAAAAAAACCTTACAGCCATTTGCTTCAGAGTGGGTAGTAAGGGTGGCTACTTACACTTTTCTACAAAAAAAATCTACTGAAGTTTAGCAAATATGTGTACAGCCAAACACACAGAGATGTGCCTAGCAATACTTTGAAATCATTTTTAAAATAGTTATCTTGGCTTTGCACTTGTGAACACTTCAGGCTTCTCAATGTCCACAAGAAGTAAAGTTGTTCTACTCCATCACTTCTTTCTACACTATCTACCTTTTCCCATCCTAATTTAAAATTTCCTACTTCACTTAGTGACTTGCCTCATCTTTACTTTTTAACAGCCCTATCTCCTTAGTACGATTTCAGACTTCATTCAAAGTTTCACCCAGCCATCTCTAATTACACGGTAATCTTCAATGAAGAAAGGCCTCCACCCTCCTCTACATCTGGTGAGGAGCACAAAGCGCCTCTGATAGTTTCTGTGACTGCTGACAAGTCACAGTCACTCCCTCCAACAGGAATAACTTGATTCCCTCATGGGAAGGTTTTAAGAAATAAGACCAAAACAAGATGTTTAAATGCTTTATAAAGTAACAAGTATTATCCTATTGCCATATTTTCAGGTTGATTTTTTTGTCAGCTATGTATTTTTAAAGCTATTAGAGAAAGCCCTCAACTGTTCTGTTATTGGTGCCAAGAAAAAAGAAAAGGATGGGAAGAAACTTACATGAGTGATGAATTCATTGGGCGATCAGGTTCAGTCATTCTGTATTCCCAACTACCTTCCTTAGTTAAGTAATGCTCAAGAAAGTATACAACACACCTGACTTTGAAACCCCAAAATAGCTACACAGACTACAATACCATAACACTTCAAAAAAGAAAAAAGAAGGCTGTTTTCCAGCACCCACCCCAGAGAAAACCTCCTTTGGTAAAACTGTAAATTACCATTACAAAAAAGTTTAACTTCTATTCCCATCCCTGACATTTCTGGCTCTTAAATTTGAGAGCCTGACAAACAGCTTTGCTCACAATTGTGTGTCAAATACATCTTCCAATGGAGCATAAACAATTTTTTTAAATATATGTTGCTCCTAAGTATCGCAATTTTTTAAATCTCTTGAACTACAGCATCAAACTAGGTGACAATCCCCTAGGTAGTTGCTCTCAGCAGCTGCTTCATAGTCAAAAAAACAAAAACAAAAAAAATCACAATTTTGGGAAAAATTCTAACAATTTCAAGAAATTACTTTTACTTGTGAATATTCAAAAACTTTGTCCTAAAGTTATACACAACAACAAATGAAAAAGGAATTTCAAAACAGGTACACTCAACTTAAGGCCAGAATCTCAATTTAAACTCATGGTTTATTTTCCTTGTAATAAATACCTCTTTCCTTGTAAGACAGGATCCTCGTTCTTCTCCCCCACCCCCCAAAAAAATAATTTTAAGAGATTTAAAATCACTTGACTAACTAGGTTTAATCATACCCACTTATTCCTATCATCCTACAAAGTCATTAAAATATGAGTGCTGGTGCTTTATAAAGATCCTACATTCCTAAAAAGAGTAAGCATTTCTCTTTTAGACACAAAGTATCTTCCCAAGACTAAACTACTGGAGTTGCACCTGACTCACCCCAACTCAGCTCTTCAGCTTGACTTCTCCAGAAAGCAGAGGGAGACAAAGAGTTTCTACAGTCAAAAACAGACAACTCCCCTACTCATTCACAGCCTATTTGCTCTTACTTTAAACACAAATCTTAACAAGGTTATTTGGTTTTTAATGTAGTAATGGGTGACTCAGAGCAAATTAGCAGGGAGAGGGACTGTTTTAGGTATTTGTTTGTTAGGAATGACTATTAAGTGAAGGCGAACTCCAGAAGAAAAAAAAAAATAACTAAAATCTGTGACTACCAGACTGAGCATTTAATAAACGGTGAGCCCTGTTTATCAAGCCTTAAGAATTGCATCTCTTCTCAGAGTACCGCAGCATAAAAACGATGTTCACAGCCATGACTGAGTCATAAAGCTATGCTTCTGATTAGGCAAGTACATAAAACACGTTGACACTACATCTAAAATGGTTACCTTTAAAAAAAAAAAAAGACAGACAGATACACGCACACATCCTTTAGGATCCAAGAGATAAATTAACTAACCTGCCAGTATTTCAAATACTTGAGAATTTCAGCCAGAAGAGATCTAAGACAAAACTTCTGTCTACTTTTTTTCTGTATAAACAGTTCTCATATGCTTTGATTGGCAGGTAATAATAAATAAGCTTTATTTCCTGTTCTTTTTCTTTACCAAAATTCTACAGTTTGTCATCACCTCTGACACATGTTCAACACGTCCAAGGGCTACCATGAATGATGAAATGTATTTCGCATAAACTATCAAAGTGAATCTTCATAGTTAATTATTTCATCAAAATGTTTTACATTTCATCTCACAAGATCTTAATCAGATTTGGGGAAGAGAAAATTCTGAAAAACACAAGTTCATATTTAACGCAGTTAACAAACTCTTACCTATGCCGTGGCCGTACTGACCTAACTGCAAACTTTGATTATTTACAAGCCTTTAAAAAACATCATGCCTTTGAGTACCATCAAAATTCTTAATCAGAATTTCATGCGTACAGTTCACACGACAGTGAAAGATCAAATGCTAAACTCCTAAAAATAGGGGTGCTATCAGCGCGAGGGACACACAGCACTCTGCTGCCAAGGCAAACGCGTCTTCGAGGGGGCACGGGCACTCCTTGTGCACACAGAGTAGGAACTGAATTCAGCAAAACCCGGGAGCGAAGGGTCAGGTGACTTCGCCCCAGACACTTTTAGTGCGATCGGGCAGTCCAGGGCTCATACCCCAGTTTAGCAACTAAACCTGGACTCGCATCCCAGCCACGCGCAACCATGGGTTCGGGGGCCGAGGGGCCCTGGGACGCGGGCGCCCGGGCACAGCCCTGGCCTGCGGACTGCAGCTACCTCCTGGAAGGGTGTCCGGAGAGGTTTCCGACCTGACAGCGAGGTGTCTGCTCTCCCCGCGCGCTCCGCATCCTCCTCCTCCTCGGGGCTCGTCATTCCCTAGTTACCCCTTCCACCCTTCCCGCACGAGGGACAGAGGACAGGGAGTGCCCGCCGGGTGACAGGTCGCCCTGCCGCGTCCGTAGCTCCCGGGAACCGAGCTCCGCAGCCGCTACCCTCCCCGCGCCCGGGTCTTCGGCCCCAGCTCTAGGCCGCCCCCTCAGGCCGGGGCGGACGCAGCTTGCAGCCACGCGGCGGACGGGCAGGGGGCCGGACCCGAGCAACCGCGCGCGCCTCCCGCTCCCCCGACAGCTGCGGGAGCTGCGGCCCGCCGGGCGCCCTTGCAGGACTCGCGCGGCGACAGCACGGGGCGCGGCAGGGGCTAGGCCCGGCGGCCCGGCGCGGCGGCGCGGGGACAGCCAAGCCAGCTACGGAGGACGACCCCACCGCCCGTGGCCGAAGCCCGCGAGCCCCAGCGGCCCGCGCGCCCTCTCCCCGCCCGGGCCCCCCGGCCTCCGTCCCGCCGACCCTTACCTAGGAAGGTCGTGGACGAGACGTGGTTAACCCCGGTGCTTGAGTCGCTGGTCCGCCGCCGGCGCCGCAGCCCCGGGCGCGGTTGCTGCCTCGGCGATACCTCGTCCCCCTCCGCCATCTTGTACCGATTTAAAATTAACTCCCCACTGACGTCAAACGCCGCCGCCGCTTTATCAACCTCCCGGGAGCTGGCGGGGCGCTGACGGGTCCTAGCGCCGCCCTCGGCCAGTGCCTCCTCGCCTTCCCCACGCCCCCCGTCCCGCCCATCGGCGCCCTGCCCCGCCTCCGCACCCCCAGCCTGCCTGGTGCTCCAGTCCTTTCCTTTCCAGGAGGAATTGAGCGGCGCTCCCCCGCCACCGCCGTCTCGCATCCCAACTGCCCTGAGCTCAGTACCACACCCCCTTAGCGCTGGGCTGGTGTGTATAAACCCAGTAGGGATCTCCTTAGACTCAAGTCCCTTCTTCCCAGCTCGGTAAACCAATTCGCTTTACAGCTCTTCTCCCTAATCGTTGACTCGTGCCCTGCACGTGAGGTTGCTTTCCACTCCTGTCAGTCCTTCGTTTTTATCCCCACCCCCTCCTCCACAGCTGTTCCCCACCTCCCTCGCTGCCATCCCGCCCCCACCACCCAGCAATTGCTTGTGTCCTGCTTTTCCTGGTAATCTTTCTTCGCACAAGTCTCTAACGTCGCTTCCCCTCCAGAGACCATCCTCTGGGTTGTTTGTGACAGCTCGCATCTGCTTATGATGCCCTCCCTCTGTCTTCTTAGCTGTGCATACCCTTGCCCTCCAGCTACTAGCATCTTGCAGGGGCAAGCCACAGATCACTCAAGTCAGAAAATGAATTGTAGCAGATTCTTTTGTAGCAGATTCTTTTCTAACTGTGATGAACTTTCTTGTAGGGATCCAGTGACCTCCTGTAGAAAGTTCATGTCAGTTTTAATTTTTTTAATTGATTAATACAGAGAGAGGAAGGGAGAAGGAGAGAGAGAGAGAGAGAGAGATCAATTCATTGTCCCACTTATTTATGAATTCATTGGTTGATTCCTAGATGTGTCCTGACCAGGATGGAACCAACAACCTTGGCATATGACAAGGATGCTGTTATCAACTGAGCTATCCTATCAGGGCCTTGGGTCACTTTTAAAAATAGCGTGTGGAGACTTCTGTAATATATGGTCCCTATTCTTTTGGATTTTTACCATATCAGCAGCTGCATTAGAAATTCCTTTTCTCTGGGACAGACTGATAGTTGCCAGAGAGGAGGAAGGGTTGGGGAACTGGGTGAAAAAGATGAAGAAATTAAGAAGTACAAACTGATAGTTACAAAAGAGTCATGAGATTGTAAAAGTACAGAATAGGGAATGTAGTCAATAATATTGTAATAACTATGTATGGTGCCAGGTGGGTACTGAAATTATGGGTGGGAATACTTTGTAAAGTACAAGGTCTGTCCAGAAAATATCCATCCATATAATATGAAATATAGAGACATTTATTGGAGAAGATACAAGAAACATTGTACATAGGACAATGACTCCTCCGTCACCTTCAAAGTAGGCACCTGGGGACCTCACACAGTTCTCCCAATCGCCATCAGCTGCCACATTGTATTTTCCTTAATCTCATCAGTGGTCTGAAATCTCTTCCCTTCCATTGGTCATTTTAGTTTGGGGAAAAGCCAGTAGTCACAGCACCAATATGGGCTGTAGTGGGGCTGAGTCACCTGGGTAATCTGATGTTTCACCAAAAAACTCTACACGAGATGTGATGCATGAGCAGGTGTGATGTCATGATGAAGCTGCCAATCACCAGTTGCCCACAGCTGTGGCCCTCTGAATCATCCAAATAGTTTTTGTGGAAGAATGTTCAAGCTTAAAGCAAAGTTTCATGCAGATTCGTTACTCTACTTACTCATTTTGAATGTGATGGCCATACAGTACACACGCTCACTCAACAGAATCTACTGCATCCAACTGACTAGTACAGAGAAATCATCATTGTTTACCCATGTGCATTCCAATCCACTCTCCTTGGCTGCCAGGGTTATATCCATGTCATGCAAACCATTCTTGTTATATTTACAATGGCTGGAGTTTTTCTAGACAGACCTTTGTGTGTGACTGACTAACCACTATGCTGTACACCTGAAACTGACACAAAATAATATTGAATGTAAACAGTAATTGAAAAATCTCTCTATGCACAAAAGAAAGGAGAAAGGCCAGTAGGCCATTTGCAAACCCAGCAAGATGGTCATTTGCAAGCCAGGAACACAGCCCTCACCAGAAACCAACACTAAATGGCACTTCCATCTTGGACTTCTTACCTCCAGAACTGTGAGAAAATGCCTACTGTTTAGGCCACCCCATCTGTGGTACTTTGTTATGGCAGCTCAAGCTGACTAATAAAGAGCGCATCATTAATCCAGCTATCATAGTGGGCAACTGAAATGCGATTTTACTGGGAAACTTATCTCTACCTAAGGGGTGAAGAAGTTGGAACGTCTGCACATCAACTCATGACAGACATTGGCTGATGACTGCTCCCATGGATTATCAACTTCTCTAAAAATTAATCTAGACCCAAAGTAGGTTCCTGAAATTAAGGGGGAGGAGACCTCAGGAACACTTGTGGATATCACAGCTGGAAACTTGGTGCTGTTGGTGAGAGGACTGACTGAGTCTGGTGTCTTCGAAACTGCATATAATATACTTACTCCGAGGCAGTTTCAGAAGATCTCCAGGGGATCTGACCTTATTCAAATCAACATCTACTTTTCCATCTGCATCTCGCTTCCTTCCCCTGACGCTTTCACCTAAATACAGCAACCTCTCACTAGGACATGAGGTGTGTGCTCTGTACCTCAATCACACCCAATCTATAACAGTTAACTATTGCAAAAGCCCTTCATACAAACTTTGAAAATCAAATGCAGAACTCTATGAAGTCAAAGAAAGAAAGAAAGAAAGAAAGGAAAGAAAGAAAGAAAGAAAGAAAGAAAGAAAGAAAGAAAGAAAGAAAGAAGAAAGAAAGAAAGAAAGAAAGAAAGAAAGAAAGAAAGAAAGAAAGAAAGAAAGAAAGAAAGAAAGAAGAAATTAAAAAAAAAAAAGAAATTCCTTTTCTCTGGTGAAGACAGGTGGAACGGGTACCCACGTCACTGTCTTGTTCGGGTCTTCTCACAAGTCTGAAATTCTCAGCCTTCATCTTGCATGATCTCTATCAGAAAAATATTGGTGTCATCAAAACTTGCAGGGTTCCATGCTGCAGGTGTTTTTGTAGGGCTGCTTGTTTATTTGCCTGTTTTCTGTCTATGGAAAGGGGTTTGGAGCTCCTCCTGGACTTTCCTCCCCACCTCCTGGCTTAATACCCCTAGGGCAGCCTAAGCCCCAAGCCATAAATCTTGCTTGATGATGAGTTTCTTCATAAATTCCCCATGTGGCATCTATTTAAAATTGTCCACAGTCTGCTTTATAACAGGTATCATCTTCGGCATGAGAGAAGATGCAAAGATGAGTAATTTTGCTGTCAAATAATGAATTTCCAGTTAGAATTAGTAGTTAATCTAGCACTGAATACACCTCATCAGGGACACCCCTCAAGAAAGTTGGCCCATTGGTGTCCAAACTGGTGTTCTTTCTACTACAGTAGTCCCCCCTTTATCTGTGGGAGGGGCACATTCCAAGGTCCCCAGTGGATACCTGAAAGCATGGATAGTACCACACCCTATATATACTACATTTTTTCATACACGTACATACCAATGATAAAGTTTAATTTATAAATTAGGGACAGTAAGATATAAACATCAATAATAAAATAAAACAGTTATAACAATATATTGTAATAAAAGTTATATGAACAGCTTTGGGGCCACTATTAAATAAAATAACGGTCCCTTGAACAAAAGCACTGAGATACAATGACAGTCAATATGATGACCTGGGCCACTACTAAGTGACTAGGAGCACAATCCTTGGAAGGACATGTAAATTAAAACTTATGAGTAGTTTCATTCTGGAATTTTCTGTTTAATATTTTCAGACCATGGTGGACTGTAGGTAACTGAAACTGCTGAGAGCGAACTTCAAACAAGGGGCAACTACTACATGAGATGCTGTTTATCTCAGAGGCCACACTAGCTCTGTGCCCCAGCTGGGTCCACAGCTCCTGACTCCAGTGCAGTGTGCAGAAGCCAACTGTAAGTATACAGTCAAGAGATTAAGCATTATCTCACGGTCACATCAAATCCATGTGTTTAAAATGCCTTCGTCTGTTTTCCCCACTCAGTCATTCCTCTTCAATTTCTTATCACAGTGAAACTCCAGTTCTGGTACATCTACATCCAGCAGATCTCTCTTCACACCTCACACAGACCCTGCCACCACGAGAAAGTGAGATTCAGAGCTGAAAGGTTTGTTTTGTTTAGGGTGTATCTCCAGCACTTAAGCAATGCCTAGTATATAGAGGGACCTTGAAAAATATCTGTGGGAGGGAAAGAAGGAAGGAAGGAAGGAAGGAAGGAAGGAAGGAAGGAAGGAAGGAAGGAAGGAAGGAAGGAAGGAAGGAAGGAAGGAAGGAAGGAGGGAAGGGAGGGAGGGAGGGAGGGAGGGAGGAAGGAAGGAAGGAAGGAAGGGAGGGAGGGAGGAAGAAAGAGTTACAATTCTGATTCTACCACTGATTCTCTTCAGGTTTCTAAACTCCCAGGGATCAAGTTGAGTAAGGTATTGAGAGTGTTTTCTAGACCGTAGAATAGCTAACATTTGTGGACTGTTTTACTGTTTCAGGCACTGTTCAAAGTACTTTATGTATAAGTTAAGTCATTTAATCCTTACAACAATCCTAAGAGGTAAATGCTATTGTTATTGTATTGTCATCTTACAGATGTAAAAACTGAGGCACCAAGAGGTTAAAAAAAAACTTGCCTACGTGGCAGAACTGGCATTGAAAGCAGGCAATCTGGGTCCAGAGCCTATGCTCACATCTACTGTGATTGGCCACAAATTAAAACAATCCTGAGAAACCATTTCTCACCCATCAAGTTAGATTGGCAAAAATTCAAAAGTTGAGGATTAAACTCTGTTGGCAAGGATATGGGAGAAACCAGGCACTCAAACATTGCCTTTCATCAGGAATGCAAAATGGTAGAATTCCTATGGAGAGGAATTTGCCAATATCCAACAAACGTCACTCCCACATACCCTTTGACCTCACTTTTGGGCATTAACTCTGAAGACACATCTCTAAAAATACAAAAACATAATTTGTACAAGATTATTCACTGCAGCATTCTTTGCAATTGCAAAATATTGACAACTGTCTAAATACCCCAGCATAGGTGATCAGTTAAATAACTATGATAAATATGGAGCATGATGGAGCACTCAGTAGCTATAAAAAAAAAAAAGAGCAGATGTAGATCTCCCTGAACTGACATGGAGCAATTTCCAAGAGATGTTTCCAAGTGAAAAAAACGAACTACAGAACATCCTATGTAGCATGCTACCTATGAACAGAATATTTTATGTGAGAAGGAGAAATAAGAAAATATACACATGTCCATGTAACTGTCCAAAAATAAACTCAGACAGGTTAAGCAGAAAGTAATAAAGCTAGTTCCTTTCAAGATGCAGAGTGTGGTGGATAAGGGAGCAGGAAAACGGGATAGGGTGGCATGTATCTCAGGGTACCTTTTTGTATAGTGTTGACTTTGGGGGGAAATGGGCTTCTTCGGGCCCCATTTGGATCATGTTCTACATGATCAAAAAAATAAAATCAGCAAGGACGGGAAGTGAGGGCTAAAGCAAACAGAATAAGATCCAACAGTATTTTAAACAAATAACCACACTGAAGAGGAAAAAAAAGAGCCAACTGATCCAGGCAATTTACAAACACACTATTAGATGGTAAATATTTCTCTGCCTTGATCAGGGTGGAGGGAGAACATCAAACAAATCCTGAGTTCTTATTGGTCGGTTTGTTTTTGTGGAAGTGTGAGCAAAGCAATTCTGAGCCTATTTAGATGTACTACAGAATCAGCGAGTGTGTAAATGTGTGCGTGTTGAGAGCAGGGTTCTCAGTGAGGAGGAAGGAACATACAGATAATGAACGGGGGAAGGCAAAAGGAACCCTATGGGATGGGTTAAATTGGAGGTATGAATATGGACCAAAGGTTTCTAAAATATGTGTATGCATATATGTGTGCAAGTGTAAAAATACATGTACATATGTATGAATGTGTACAGATGTATATATGTATGTGTATACATGGATATATTTCCTGGCTCTAATCACAGAAAAGAACTATAAACAAAGACACCAAGGCAGCAGTGATCATACCTAGCGCCCAGTTTGGGTCTCTAATACCCTTCCCTACTAAATGGAAACAGGAATCTTCGGAGAAACAACCGATTCTAGAACTGGAGCAGGGTAGGTACAAGGTGAACAATGAGCATCACTTTTGTGGTAGAAATTAAGGAGGAACTCAAAAATATAATGGAACATGTCACAAATACACAAAAGTCAGCTTGAAGAGGCTCCCACTGACCAAATTTGGAACAACACAATTTGAGCCCTAAAGCAACTAAGGGCAATAGTGAAGTACAGATCTTTGGAAAGACAGGACTCTATCAGTCCATACTAATGATAGATAGATAGATAGATAGATAGATAGATAGATAGATAGATAGATGTGAAGGGAGGTTTCCAGTTTACAGGAAAGTGCTGAGGGTTGACTGGTAAATGTGGAGGAAGTGCTAGAGTTGGAAAGCCATTGATTTGCAATCACGAGGACAGAGATTGGTTCTGACAAGAGTCATCGCTGGATGCTAAATTAGGAAACTATATCATATTCTAGAAACCCTTTTTCAACAATAACAATGAAGGAGTGAATGTAGCCACCAGGAAACAGAAAATGTGCTTGTAGCTCAAAGCAGACACTGAGAAGTGGGGCAGTGAATGATATTCATCCAGACAGCCTGTCTGGACACACCTGATGTGCCCCCATCACTACCCAGCCCTCAGGAATGCCTTTGAAGTCAGTGGGAAATCCCTGTTTCACAGAATAAACTGCGTATCTTAGCTTCTTTGAAGATTCAGACAGTATCGACACTGGCCTCATTCCAATCAACGTATTTTATTTGTAACTGGAGAGCACCCTAGCTTAATTCCAGACTCCCAAAACTGACTCTCTAGTTGGCAGGCAAAACACTCCACCTTGACAATGCCCTTAAAATTCATTGTCCTTGCTGTAATGTATTTAATCCTCGGATTATATGTTGACAGCTAAATCCGCACCTCATCTCAAACACTTTCCCAGCCCCTCCCCACGTCCCCCCTCCCTCAATATTGGTGAGGTCTGCCCTCAGATGTAAATAGTTAGAATGTGATTTCCTTCATTCTATTTCCCATAACAGCTCTTTGCTCAAGCTGAGATGCCAGCGGATAATGCTACCACCACTGGATCTGCCTGGCAAATATCTATCTTTCAAGCTTCTCTTTCCGTTTTGTTTTTTTAAACTGTATTTCAAGCTTGTCTTGATTACCATCCAAGAAAGTGAGATCATCATTAAACATAATGAAATGACTGTGTTTTAAGATATTATGTTTTGGGGTAATTTGTTAAATGGCAGCCATAGGTAACCAGAATGCATGCACATGGAGCGACAGGGATGTGCAAACATGGTACGTGGTGAAAGTGTAAATAAACACACAGCAATAGCAAACACTGAATCCAGAACTGTGATGACCACCTGTTGGCAAAGTCACGTGTTTGCTTCTGCTGTCTAGAGCAGTCGTTCTTCATGTTCATTGTTGTTGCTGTTTTGTTTTACTTAAAAGTGATGCAAATTGTAAGTGGCATTTGCTCATAGGATGTGTGGCCCTGGACATGCCCCAATACCCACTGGTGACTGCTGGACATTACACTGTCGGCCATGCGGCTCCTATCAGGAGCGGTTCCAAGATCTGTGGGGTCGACAGCATCTACAAATTGGGGGAACTTCTTTAAGAAAGCAAATTAAATGTGAAAGTAAATGCTTATTTAGAATGACAAAAGAAATGCCAAGGAATCACAAATCGTATAAAATTAACACCAACAAACATACAGAAAATTTGTGTTTTTACTGATTAAATCCATGGCATACCTCGTTAATACTTTTTGTCTTACTTCTTTGGCTGCATAGTCTTCGGCTGGTTCTTCATGTCATTCCATTCGGGGATATCACATTCTGAAGAAAAAATAGAAAGATGATTTAGTTTTTCCTTCAGCAGAGTTAGTAAAGATTTTACTTAATGACAGCCTCAAAAAGTCTCTTTCAGCTTCATAACATTTTATTGTTGATGTCATGTAAATTTTTAGGACTATTGTCAAATTTGAGAAAATCTCTATCAGGCCTCTTTCATGTAGGAACTTCAGATGTCAGGACATATCCAGCTTGCTTGCTTGCTTTCTTTCTTTCTTTCTTTCTTTTCTTTTGTTTTGCTTCTCTGGTTCTTGGTATTACTTTGAATTTATTGGAGTGACATTGGTTAATAAAATCATATAGGTTTCAGATGTACAATTCTATAACACATCATCTGTATATTGTTGTATGTTCGCCACCCAAAGTCAAGTCTCCTTCTGTCGCCATTTATCCCCCTTTACCCTTTTCTACCGCCCCCCACTCCCCCCACCTTTCCTTCTGGTAGTCACCATACTGTTGTCTGTATCTATGAGGTTTTGTTTTGTTTTATTTTTTTGCTTAATCCCTTCTCTTTTTTCACCCGGTCCCCTAGCCCCCTTTCCCTCTAAGAGCTTTCAGTCTGTTTTCTGTGTCTATGAGTCTGTTTCTGTTTTGTTTGTTAGTTTATTTTGTTCATTAGATTCCACATATGAGTGAAATCAAATGGTACTTGTCTTTTCATGACTGATTTATTTCACTTAGTATAATGTTCTCCAGCTCCACCCATGCTGTCGCAAAGGGTAAACTTTTCCTCTCTTTTATGGCCAAGTAGTATTCTATGTGTAAATGTACAGTAGCTGCTTTATCCACTCATCTACTGATGGACACTTGGGCTGCTTCCACATCTTGGCTATTGTAAAATAATTGCAACGAGTTTTCTTTCCGGTGGCTAATCTCAAATACCTTTTGAACTCAAAATGTATGGGCTGTTTATAATTGTATATACTGCCTTATGCAGTAGATTCTTAACAGGCAAGAAACACCATTTTAATCATCCTCAATGAAGACAAAATCCTCTCTCTACAATTTTATCCATCTAATGATTGGAAAGAATTTTTCAGAGAGTAGTCTCCACACTTCTCAAATATTATTCTTCCTCCGATCACCACACACACGCTGTTGGCGCTGGGCACTGCAAGGCACTTACTTCTGACTTGCCACGTGTTCCTATCACCTTCGAGTCTGAGAACACAGGGATAAAGAGACAAAGGGTACATGTGACGAAAGAGTCTGTCCTTTCAGGGCTTAAATCCGGAAGTTAGCATTAACCAGACTGAATGGAAAAGAGAAAGCAGAGAGCAGTTTGTGCCCCTCTTCCCCATTTGGGACTTGGCGGGGCGGGGGGGTTGTTGGCGGGGAACTGCTCCACAGAGTGGCCTTGCTCCTTCAAGGAATGATCACAACAAAACGAAAACGCTGGTGCATGGGGGTGAGGTGGAAATGAGCCTTGGTTCTCTCTTCTGAGATGAGGCCTGGAGGTCTCTCCACACAGTGGAGGACTAGGAAGGTCGCAGAGTTGGGGAGCAGAGGTCACCGTTATGAGCACAGTGTTCAATCTAAGGCAGGAGTCACATGGAGGGTAGAGGTGAGAGTCAGACAGGTGAGCTGAATTAGCAAGAAAAGAGTGCTGGGTCCTGGACACGCCAAAGAGCAAAGCCCAGGCAAGTCAGCTCCAGCTCCACAGCTGAGTGCGAGGTGCCCAGGCACGAGATTAGGCAGACACTTCACAGCGGAGCCCAGCGAGGCCCGACCCGAGAGCCCTGGGATCCAGCTATATATCCGGGGCTCCTCCCCTGTCAGTCACCAGGGCGAACTTCTCACTTTGTCTGCAGCCCTTCGGCTGTTACTAGAAACAGTCGGGCCTAAGATACCAAAAGCAGATTTTCAAATCACAGGGGAAGATCCCTGGAATCTACTGCTAAGACTTACAATAATATTGAACACTTTTGTGTCTGGCTATTCATATTATCATAAGATAAAACTTATAGTATGTTACTTTTTTCAGTTAAGCTTTACAGTAACTTTAAAACAGAGATATTATTACTCTCTCCGTTTACAAGAAACCTGAAGCCAAGAGAAATTAAATAATTTGCCAAAGGTTACATAGCTTATAAAATAGGGGAGCTGGGCTTTGAACCGACGAGTAGAACTTAGAAGCTCACACTTGGAACGACTTAAGTTCTGTTTTCCTGGAACAGATTGAGAAACTCCAGGCATATGAAACCAGTAGCTTCTTGGGGTTAGTCTATTTTACTCCACACCCACAAGTCCCTTTCTTGTCACCATGTGACATCAGTGTCCAATCTCAGAAGATGAAGTCATCAGTGCTCCAGTGTATTAAGTGCAGTCTGCTTCTCAAACCCAGAGCCCAGACTGCTTTGATGGGGGGTCATGTGTTGCTAGAGAAACAGCACACCAGCCATCACGACTCTGGATACCACACGGGGCCACACTGGCAGTGGCCAGCCATGCCCTCCATCTCATACCCATTCTCTGCTCCATTCCAGAGGCCTCTGGAGCTTCTTAAAGGCATACTCTAATCCATGAAAATTCACCATTAGACATCCGCACTTGCTATGGATAACTCGGAAACTGCAGCAGCAAAGGCTTCGGATTGCAATTTCAACTCTGTGATCAGAGCCCTCGAAAGCATATTTAACCTGTGTGTGCTTTCATTTCCACAAAACTGAAGGAAGTGCAACTTACCACTGTTGTTTATAGGCTGGCTGGTTTGTTTGGTCTTGAGCAAGTGCTCACATTCTGTGTACTTCTCTGCCCAGCCTCGCCATCTATTTCAACACCTTCCCTTCCCCCCATCAGCATCTGCTTTCCTCAGGGTACTTGAGGACAGAGACATATCCTTGCTGGTGTTGACAGTGCCCATGGAGACAGCTAGGATCTAGGCCAAGAATGCAGACGGTGATGCTTCTAGCACCTCTGGTCCACTGGGTACCACAGCTAAGATTCCACACAAGGGTAGTGAGATCAGCCTGCAACCAGCCTTGTCACGCTTTGTTCTGAGCAGTTATACATGTGCCTTAAGATTCCCAAAGTCTCTCCTGAATAGAGACTTTATCATTTCTTCCTCTCACTTCTTGCTGGACATGTCTCAAAGTCTCATGAAGCCAATTCCTCTGTTTTTGGTCTCAACCCTGTAACCAGAGGTCTCCAGCAGCTCCCAAAAGGGCAGGCAGGGAACAGATGCTATGCCTGTCCTCCACCACTCACCTCTCAGGCCCTAATCTTACTGGTTCTCCCCCTAAGGGCACTGGATGTTTGACCAACCCAGCACAAAACATGCACGCTAGTGATAACTGTGCATGCAAAGCTGAAAGGGACTTATTTGAAGGAGAAATACTGTCCTCACTAGCTGTATTTCGGCCCAAGCTCAGTAGAGCAAAGTTGCCCTGTAACAGATATTAAAAATAAAAAATACTTAGGAATTTCAGCATGGTTTAAGTATTTTCCTCCTGTTCTTATTTTACCTCTGTAGAACCAAAAATATACACGTGCATCTGGCAAACACTAATTTTAAATTTTAGTTCATGGGCACATTTAAATCTGAAGGTCATGATCAACAGCACCCTGTATCCTTTATTGGGACTCTCTCCTAACCTACATTCATGCTTTATTTTATTTCATCCTTAATTGATGATGATTGATAGGATTTATTGCATTCAGGCCCATGAAGGAAAACTGTGGGCAGTACATCATGACTGTAGGGGGGGGAGGAGGAAGTGGGGTTTGTTCTTAAGCAGGTTATTTCTCACAATAAAAGTTGCAGTTGTCTAAAAGACCACAAAATTTTTCAGTCTAATTCTTTAACAAGTGTGGTTTTAGTATATTTCGCAAAGCTTACGTGAGAACTGAGGAGCTAGTCACCACTTGGGGGAGAGCGGGGTTAAACAGAATATGCAGAAGAAATAGCTATTTCCCAAAATTAAGTCAGAAGAGGAGCTCCAGAAAACCATTGAAATTCCAGGTGGACACACAGATACTTGGGGGAAGGTGGAAGAAAAATAACAGGCCTTTGGTGGAAAGACAGGAAAAGGGATAGTATGGGATAAAGGAGCTAGTTGTGACCAGTCAAGAATGGGAAAGAGACAAAGAGGAAGTTAAAGTTAAGAGGGTGAGAAAATGTCCATTTTGGGTCAAGAGGGAAAAGAGAAATTATGCAACAAAAATTCAGGAACGAGAAAGAAGAAATAAAAAAAGAGAGAGAGAATAAATGGAATGTATGGGAGTCCCATATGAGTCTGGGGAATCAGCATCCACTCACTACATGATGGTGTTTCCAAACCCCATGGGTAAGGGAATGAATGAATAAGATCTTGGCTTCTAGTCTACCCTCTTCAACATCCACTAAAGCAATCTGGCCAGCTATTCTTTCCCCAGTGGCAGGGAAGGAGAGAAGAATGCAGACAACAAAGGTGGGAGCAAAGTATAGAAGGTAATAGTAGCAAACACTTTAATAGAGGAGAGACTGGGGAGGTGCTGTTGGGAAGACTGGCGAGGTACGTGGAGGATCTTCCATGAGCTGGGGATCCATTTGGTAGACTAAGCCTCAGCGGGTCTGCAATGGACTTGCAAATAGTGATCATAGATCCCTAGGCACAGGTCCTTTGATAATTTCTATTATTTGCATTCATTGAGAATGGATGATCTAAATTAAGACTGTGACTGATGCTCCAAGCAGTGTACCTAAGGATGTGGTGTTGGTGTTGGGCACAAGCTGCCAGTCCACCACGGATGCCCAAGATAGCTCTCGTCTCCTGCCTGTGAGATGTCCCATCACACCCGCAAGCTTTCAGCTGGTTCCGCCACACAGAGACAGCGGAACCTGCGGAGGCTTCTTCTTTAAACATCAGGGGCCACATTAAAATTCATAGGCTGCTTCTAGTAAATCCTTTGAGGACATAAACTAATTTACAGGGGAAAGCAAGGTTATTTCAATATTATAAGTGAAAGAATAATTGATTATGACTTAGGCTGAAAACAATAGAAAACCCAAACAGGAATGTATGTCATCAACAAAAAGGACAATGTAGTAGTATCTCGTGTAAAAGTAAGTTCAAAGTAGAATATTTGCAAGGTTGGTTAGCTCACTGTTCAATGACATCATTAAGGCATCTGGGGCCTTTTGTTTTGTTTTTAATGATCTATTTTTCCTTCCTCTACGGGTTGACTTTTGCTCACAAATTTATCCTCCCCGGTTATAAGCTGGTTGTAAACCACATAAACTGCCTGATATCTGATCAAAGGTGAATATTATTAGGAAGGAAAAACAGGAGGAGTGGCCGATGGAAGAGGTAGCACATGGTGCCTGTCATAGATCAGAACATAGGCATACCTTTCAAACACACCCTGACCTCCCAGCTCTTCCTCTTCTGCTCCAAAGATTCACTTGCCAAGAGGAAAATGAACCCACACCTACCCCCTGGAATTTGAGCATAGCTAAAGTAATGAAGACCCTTCGAGAAGAGGCTAGGAGAAGCTGGGAAATCCTGAGACTCAGTCAAGTATTTTATAATTACCAGAGAAATTAATGTGAGTCATAGGCAGTTTATGTTGAAACACGCCACCAACTGAGAAGCATAAGTTACATCATTAGTGGTAATAAAGGACCTTCGATTTCTCTGTATTAGTCATGCGCTCTTTCTGCGCATCCCTTGGCCTGGGATGTTTGTAGACTCCTTGGCTTTTTTGCGAAGGCTTGTTGCATGGTTGAAAATCCTGTTTCTCTTATTGTCACACATGTCCTTATAAAATAATCCTCCATACCTTGAAGTGGCTTGAAGTTAGGTTTTCCCCACCAATTAATTTAACCTGGATGTTTGGGAGCTGAAGGAGACCTACAGGTTTGTTTTGTTTGATTCTCACATACTTGGCCTGCAAAGTGATTTTTTTTTTTCACTTTAAATTAATTGTAAGTATTTTAAAAACAGAAAATTATACACATTTTTTTAAAAATGTGGATATCTGGCTTTTCTCAAAAAATCAGAGATTCTGAGCACCTAGGCCAGCCGACTACAGAGTGACCATTTTCTGAAGCTGACTAGTGGATCCCTCTCTGGAAGGGACATAGATTCTCCAGCTTGCTACAAACCGCATTTCATCTTCACGCTGTTTGCTCGATCCACCCCCAACATTTGAGCTTCTGGTCCCTGACTACCTAGTCAAAAATATCCATGGAGTTGCCTGATGGACCTGAACTTAATAAACCAAAGAATCATAGCCAGTTCACTCTGAGATTGAAAAGCAAATATTTATGGGAAGGGAGAGCCATAGATGTATGTGATATATGATCGCTCAGGAGATCTGAGACAAGGGGCCCATCCCCAGGGGAAAAGCATTCTGAAGCTCTTGGCCCTCCTCCCCTCTCTCCCCACACATCGTGGGAAGCTGGCCAGCCCTGATAGGAGAGAAAGAGGAGAGACTCAAACAGCGCGTTGTTTTTGGTCTAGTCTACAACAATCACTGTGTCGTGGGAGGCCCCAGAGCATGAGATCTGATTACCTGCTGATGGTGATTGCAGCTTGCAGAACAAGCCTGTTCCCATTAGCGGTTGTATACGGTTACTATCTGATATGCTTTTGGGATCGCACCACAATATTCTTTTCAGGGATTTCTCATTTCTTTCACCCTCTCCTACACACACACACACACACACACACACACACACACACTCCATTTTGACAGGCCTGACAGAAGGTGGCCTAAGTGGAATCTGAAAACTGAGTTTTACCAGCACTTTACACATTTCTCAAAGTCCATCTTTTCTTCCTTCTTTAATCCCCACCTCATGGCCACGCCCATAAAACCCATCTTCCTTGCTGAATGTCAGAATGCAAATCTGAGAGAAAGGCAGGAGGGTGTGGAATAGTTCACCAATTATTTTCAATAAGTGCCTTATTCCAAATTAAATCAGAACTGTTAAATTGTACTAACCTGACATCTCAGAATCTCAGTCCAGAAATAGCCAATATTTGACATGAACCAAAATGTGCATAGCATGGCATAACGCTGTGTGTTGGGGTGGACAATTGGGTACAGATTCTTCAGCTGATGAGATGGCAGAAATAGTCCTTAAAAGTTAGGAGAAATTGTTAAAAATCAGCAAAAAAAAAAAAAAAGGGGAACAAAGTATCCTAGAGAGTAGTACTGTGGCCTTTGGAGAAATTTCTATCAA
This sequence comes from Macrotus californicus, assembly GCA_007922815.1. Lineage (NCBI taxonomy): Eukaryota > Metazoa > Chordata > Mammalia > Chiroptera > Phyllostomidae > Macrotus > Macrotus californicus. Next base: position 40,607 of record VMDR010004359.1, on the reverse strand, counting down.
ACTGGATGCAGCCATAGGGAAATCAGGTTAGTGTAATAAGATCAGACATTTTGAGTCCAAAGCGCCCCTTCAAGCGTGGAAGGGCACAAACAATGCTCTCTCCTGACAACCCAGGGTATGACAGCCTTCTATCTGTTTCACTTTCTGGGGGACGAAGGTACTGCCTCAGGAAAATCCTGTTGAAAATAGAAGGGTTCATTCTACCTAAAGAGTTTTAGCACAGAGAATGTAGGCTCCAGAGGAACATGAAGGAACGGGGCATTTTCTAGAATTCCTCTCTCCTGGTCATTCCATCATCCTTGGACGATGCCCAGAACTGTGCTAAGGGCTGTAACAACTAGGAAAGAAGCCTACAACAAAGGTCTTGACCTCAAGAAGTTTGCCATCTTGCAAACTTCTTAGGTTTGGGTGGGCTGAACCTATGCATATGAAGAAATTGAGAACAACACAAGACAAGAATATAATGGAGCACTAAAATTGATCTAACATCTACCGAATCTCAGGTCTGTTATGTACCTGAGATTATAACAAATTCAATTCAGTTTCATTTAAATATATTGAAATCTATGGTGGGTCACATTCCAGCATAGCTACAACGAAACATAGAAAATGACAACCGTTAAAAATGTGCAACATGGGGAGTTCTCACACACCAGTGAGGAGAAAACAAATTGTTACAATCATTTTGGGAAACTCTTTGGCATTATCTATGATCATAAGCATATCCTATGACCAAGCAATTCTACTCCTGGTTTTATACCCCAATAAATCCATACATATTTTCACCAAAAAAAGCATGTATAAGAATGGTCCCACCGCACTATTCATAACAGTTTTAAACTGGAAACAACCCTGATAACCATCAGTAGTAGTAGAATAGACAAGTTACACATTCAGGAAAGGAGACAGTGCAGAACAGTGAGAAAAGACAAGCTACAACTCTACACAACAAGATGGACGAGTCTCACCATCATAATGTGGAAGAAAAGAAGCCAGACAAGAAAAGAAGGCTGCCTATGATATGATTCCAGTTGTATAAAATTCAAAGGCAGGTAAAAGTGTCTATGGTGGCAGACTCAGGACAGTGGTTACCTTTGCTCAGGGAGGGTGGTTATCGGGATGAGAGGCAAGAGAAGGACTTTGGGGTGCTGGTACTGATCTATTTCTTGATCTGGGAGCTGATTACACGACTGTGCTCACTTTGTGAAACTTCATTGAGCTCTGTATGATTTGCACACTTTTCTATGTACTTTGTCAATAAAAAAAAAAAAAATCCATGCAAGAGTCACATTCAAGTATTACAAATGTATCGGCCTTTCCTAAATGTTTCTATGAATGGAGAATTAAAGCCCAGAAGTGTTGCAGAAATTGACTTCCAGTAGTCTGTGACTAGGACCAGGAATTTCAGGGTTCTGAACTCCCTGTTTCATCATTGATTCTCTAGACAGTTTTACAAAAATGTGACTTCTAATACCTCTTATTTTAAGACATAATGAGTTTGGCTTTCATTCTTCTTTCACCATCTAACATAATTGCCTTTAAGGGTGAACTATGTCAGGATGCCCAGCAGTTGATGCTTTTGACATTAAATGGAAATGAATATTTGAGTCCCTCACCACCTTCGTGACAGGTAACAAAATCCCACTGCACATCGGGACTGCATTGCTGTCCAAACCTAAGCATCATCACCGCACAACAATTAGCCTGGCCTCTGCTGCACCCGCGGCGCAGGCGGGGCTGTCTGGCACGAACCTGTCTGTGGAAGCCAGGCTCTCTTTTCCCTCCCCCCAGTAAAGTGGAGAGAGGTGCTTCTCATTCCTCACGTGGAGAGATTCTTTCGCTCTGAGGGGCGGGAGAAGTAACAAGTCTTAGCTCTATGAGGAATGGAGGGAGAGTGGGTCTCGACGGAAGGAGACCTGGTGCTGTCACTTATTAGCTGGAAAATTTTAGACAGGTCATCCCACCTCCCTCAATTGCAATTTACTCATCTTTAAAATGGGGCCATAACAATTCCTTTCCTACTTAACCCTATTGGGCTTTTTGAGGTGAAAATCAGACTGTGTGTATAAAAGTTTTTTGGAAACTAGAAAGTGCTATACAAATGCAAAGTACTATAACTGTGTAAAAATGCTACCACTAAAATCTGTTGGATTCTTTTCAAAACGAGTGTCCACGTGAACCACTCAGGTGCAGAGGACGCAGGACAGTGAATGAGACCAACAAGGTCCCCACACTCCAGCAGCTTATGTGGTGGGAGAAGACAGACAGTACAAAGACAAACAAAAAAATAAGACGGCACTGGCTAGTAAAAAGGGGCTAGGAAGAAAAGGGAGCAAAGCAGCATCCTAGAGTGACTAGGAGGTTTCCTTAGGTTGGGTGATCTGGGGAGGTCTCTCTGAGGTGGTGGCATCTGAGCTGTCTCCTGAACATGACAATGATGTTCTGGGCAAAGTGTTCCGGGCAGAGGGAACAGCAGATGCAAAGGCACTGAGATAGCAGGGAGCTCCACATGTATGAGGACCAGACAGAGAGGCAGCGTGGCTGGACCAGGGAGAGAGGCGGGAGGTGGTCAGAAAGGAGGACGCTAGACTGTACACCTGGAACCTGTGTCACTTTGTCACCAGTGTCACCCCCAATAAATTCAATTAAAAAAAAAGAAAAAAGAAAGAAAGGCAAACATGGCTAGATCCTAAAAGACATCGTGGGTCACGTGAGGAGCAGGGTCACCGAGGGCGAACGTGGAAGAGGGCACAGGACCAAGACTGGTTTACAGCAGAAGAACTGGCAGCAACAGACTCTCCCAGGGAAAGAGCCGTGAAAAGGTAAAATCAGACCTTCCTTCCGACTGACTTCTTACTTTCTGACAGTCGCCACACAGGCTCTGAGGCGGCTTCGCTGTGCCGCTAATGAAGTATAAGCCTCAGGGCGCCTCACCTGTGCGAGGCTCTTCCACAGCCCTGGATGGCACCCAGCATTCTTATAATCAAATTTTGCGTTCTTTTTCTTTAAAAACAAATCTCCCCAAATCTGCTCCCTCCTCTGAAAATATCCAAATGCCATTGCAAATTTCTAGAATCAGAGCATCAGTAACAAGTGGAGACCTGAAGGCTTGCAAATGCCCTCCCTTCAATTACCCCAGAATTTTCCTGGCGAGCCTAGGAAGTCTGAAATCACATTTCTATGGGCAGCCCTATTCCCTTCTTCCTTTTCCGTACTAGGCCCTGGAGTCACACATTCCACGTTCCCACCCCAGCTGACCTTTCCAGCCTCACACACTGCAGCTTCTCCAAGGCCCTCCTGTGCAAGGCTCCACTCACTTGTTCCTCTTCTGGCAAAACCCTTTCTCTTGGCTCCATATTTTTACAGATACTGCTCCTCATGACTTGTATGCTCTTCCCCCCTTCTGTCAAATTCTTGCTGAACCCACTGCTCTATACAGCAGAAGTCTTCTTGTCTTCCTCCTCTGATGCCTGCCCCCAGGACCCTGTGGGCCTCCCTGGATTGGGACACCAGTCTCACTGCCCTCCTCCTGCTGCCCAACCCACCCTGGACCAGCAAACTCCTTGAGAACATGTTCTCTTCAGCTCCTGCATTCTCTTGCACCATTTCAGTACCTAGCACAACAACAAGTGGTGAATCAGTGGATGGCAACCTCCCAAACACTCAGCAGGCGAGAACACAACGGTTCGAGGAAACTTCTAGTTTTGCCAGCATACCTCCAAGTATATAACCCATTTTATTTTATTTTTTCAGACACATCCATCCCAGCAAGCCCAATGCCTAGTACATACTAGGTGCTCAATAAGTGATTGCATGGTTGCATACCTCCTGATGCACGGCACACTTGTGGGCACTAGCAAAGAGCCCCCCTGCTCCTGGGAGAACTCACACTGCAGCTCATGGTGGAGCAGGACAGTTGTTATAAACAAAATCAGTAAAGGAGATAATTTCAAATAGCAATGAGTGTTACAAAGACCATTTTAGGAGAATTATGCTGGGGAGGAAGGGAGTTACTTTGGTTGAGGTATCAAGGATAACTACTCCCCAAAATGAATCTCAGCCCCTGGGGTTGCCCGATAAACAAGAACTAAATTGTCAGGTTTGGGGAGGAGGCAGATCTGGCCTGTTGGGGCTTGTTCTCCTGAAGACTTCCTGATGGCCTGCTCCAGGAGCAAGGCTTTCCCTGAGCAGTCACAGGCCATTTGTCAAAGAAAGACTGGATTGCAGAGCTGGCCTCGGTGTTTACCAAACAAACCGATGTGATTATCCTGTCAAGATCTGAAAGACAAAAAAAAAAAGAAACTGAGCAGAAATACAAGGCCACCTATTCAATTAAAGCCGCAAACCAGGGCAGCTAAAAGGCTGAATATAAAACAGTCAGGGAGAGTTTTAATAAAAGTGAGTTACATAATTTGAGACTTGCTCGAGACTCAAACAAAGGCGTTCTTATCTCAAGGTTAAAGAAAGGGATTAAGGCTAGCGGCAGTTTCCAAGAACTTCTGTGAACTTTCTGCCAACAATGAGGCTCAGCGCTGGGAACGAGGGGTGACCACGGCCTCTATAGCTGGTCCTTCCCTTGGGTTAATAGGACGTCTTCTGATCGAGGTGGTGGAACCATGGGGCTTTCAAAATCATTAACATTTCACAACACAAAAACTGATCCAGTTGGAAGCAACCTTTGAGACCATACTGCCAACTCTTTCCTGGTACGGATAAGAAACCCCAGAGGTCATCCAGCCGGTTGCTACAGGACAGGGGTTGGAACCCCTGACATCCGAGCCAGTGCCACTTCCACTTCATCACACTGCCTGCACCTTCGGACTCATCCCCGGACCCGTGGTCGTCACCAGATAGCTAAGGGGAAACTGGGCGTGAGCCCTACCCCCAACGAACTCCCTGAGGCTGGCCCCACCCTCCCCACTTGAAGCCTTCTCCTTTCTCCCTTCCCTTTCCCTTCTCCACTCTTCTTTCTTTCTGTTTTACTTTCTCAACATACGTACATTCTCAACCCACTGGTGGCACAGAGGGACCCTTCATCATTGCTTGTCTTGCTAGTGGCACGGGGAGACAGTGCAGTTTGGAAACAAAATGTTTCTTTTTCTTTCAACAGTTTCTTTGACCTCTCTTCCAATCAAAGCCTTGCCAGACCTGAAGATCCTTCCTGCCAACCCCTACCCCTTTGTCCCCCACCCTACCCCTTTGGCTTCCCCACCCCCACCCCAAAGCGTTTTCCTCCCTGCTAGTAATTGTTACTACTAGAAAACTGGGCATGTTTAAGACAGAACCCGCCTTAAGGTAATTGCATTATAATAGGGTGCTCTAGCACCCAGCAGTTTTCAATAGGACACAAAGTCCCAGCAGTGGACATGCTTGGAAACAGGGCCTTCCTGACTTCTGTCAGATCACAATTCAGAGGCAATCCAGGTACGACAAAGGGGAATCAGAGCTTCCCAACTGCCCACACCACCTCCTTCCGGGGGCAGTAGTCTCTCTCTGGTGTTCATCGCCCAGGCTGAGGACTCTTTAGTGGAACTTACATTTGTCATCCTCTGATGTTACCCTCATTGGGGACGTGTAACACTGGTCATATCCCCTGTGCCTTTTCCTTTGTTATAAACAAGGAGGAATGAAAAGGCAAATCCAAGCCCCGTTTAGAAATCCTGACTTACAAAATTGAGAAAAGGGCTACTACTGAGCCCATGCCAACAGGTGTGTGGCTTACAGCTTTAAACCCAGCAGGATGTGGTCAACACTGGTTCCACCAACGATGAACTGGTTCTTTGTCTGGATCACCTGCCAGGCCAGGTTAAAGAAGGAGGCAGGCTTGTGCATGGTTGGTAGTTTCCCAGGGGTGTTGGGGTTACCCAATCTCTCTCTGGATAGACAGGTGGAACCAGCAGGCTGGCTGGAACAGAACGAGGCCTTGGGAGAGCTTTGCCTTGCAACTCTGCCAGCATCTCTAAACATTCTGGCTCTAGACTTGGGAACATTGAACATCAAAATGATAGGTCTGATACTTACTTTGCCTCTCCAAAGAAAATTGTAAGACTCTCCATGGCTCCCGAATTTGAGAAGTGTTTGTTTTGAATAACTGGCTTTTCCAAATCCCTGCCACCTCAGCAATGCATGCCAGAGAGAATGAAACTTGCATTTCTGGGACCAGAACCACACTGCCCTCTTCTCATTACTGGGTGGCGATGGTCTTAAATTTGCACCAAAACCAAAGGCATCAGCACCAAACTGGGTGGCTGTTGCTGGGGTTATTTTGTATTTTTTAATATCATCTTATTTAGAAAGCAATACGAAATTTTTCATTTAATATTTTTGGCTCCCTCCAAGTGGAATGGTTGTTTAGATCCAGCATATTTGGGGATAATGGATCAGAGAGAAGGCACAGGATCTATAGTATGAGAGTATATATTTAAATTTCTAGTGTTGCTTTCAGAACAATCCAAGAATGAAGTCTTCCCAGGGTGGTCTACTGCTCCCAGAGAGGAAACCCCCACAGTGAGTCAGCCGGGGAGCAAAGAAGGTTAAAGCAGGGAGAGAGCAGCTTCCTGTGGCATCCAAGGACTGGGCTCAATGACTTCTGATTGAATTTCCAAAAGCTACCATCCACCTCTTCTGAATGTAGCCATAGGAAAGATCCACAGAATATCTCCATGGTGTCTTCGGCTTGGAAGTCATTGAAAATATTGTGTATTCATCACGCAAGACTCTCTTTATGAGGCTCCCTGGGAGAAATTTCATTCCGGTCCTAATACCAAGGATAGACATACATCTCTTGACCAATTATATTACCTTGTGAGAGTTTGTGCATTCTTGCAAACAGTCTTCAATCACATATTCTGGGTGGATCCTGCATCAGGGGTTCCATCAGGGCTGACCCTGGGGGAGCTGCCTGCCTGGACCTCAGATCCTAGAGGGCACCTCCCATGGACAGCCAACCCAGACCCAGAGCTCCAAGAAGCCTGACCTCAGCCCAAAAGCAGATCCCTGAATCTGAGTTTCTGTGGACATACCATTTATTCAGTAACAGAGATTTCATATGACAAATATGTATATGTCACCTATGTGTCAGAAGACATAGCCATGAACATGACAGGCAAAATTCCTTATTTTCACGGTTTGCAGTCTAGTAGGTTTACCTTGCTGCATCATCTTGAATTGGCAGAATATGCCGATGAAATTAACAGGCAGCTAAGGTGGAAACCTCATCAAAAGGCCAGAGAACCAAAACAACAACAACATAAAAGGCTGGTCTGAGCCAGAGTGAATACAAAGGACACTTAGAGAAAGTGAGGGAATTATATCTCTGCTGGCTGGACAATCTCAGGCAAGTGACTAACCTCTTGAGTTCAGTTTCTGCATCTAAAAAATGATGACATCGCAAAGGCTTAGAGTGAGAAATAAGTGAGATAATAGTGATTCAGCTCTAAACACATATTAGTAGTGTTTATAAATGTGCTCAGTAAATGCTGGCTCCCCTAAATAATTACTTTTATTATTATCCGAGGACACCGAGAGGACAAGGGTTCTTGGCACGGGCATTTTGGCCACGTGACCTGTTTCAGTCCCACCCGTGTTAGAAAAAAAAACGTGCGGAGAACGGGGGTTGCTCTTCTCTAGAGGCCATGCCCGTGATGTCACCCGAAGTCCTCTTATGTCCAATAGACACTATTTTTTCTCTTACACTTTAGTCATTTCGCATCACAGTCTCTGGATGCACCCTCTTTTAGGTAAGAAGATAACTCTCTGTTTTGTCCCTTCCGTTTGACTATTGAGAAGAATTCTGTGTCTACTTTACCGATCGCGGCCAGTGTTGAGGTGCACAGATAGGAAGTCCGGGCCTTCGAACGCACACCTCATGTTTGCGTATTGTTTGTTGTGAAGGAAATCGGTTTTTTTTCCTGGTTCCTTTTTGGCAGTAGCAAGTGTTACAGGCCAAAGACAAAGGTCCGAAAACCACGCATTCTAATTTTGGAGTTCCTCAAAAATGGCTTTCAGGTTATTACTTTTCTAAAGTTCGTCATTCAACGCCTCATTAAACACCTAAGTGACTGTTGATGGCAGCCCTGGACCCAGAATTCTGGGGTGCAGAAAAAGGAACGTTAGGAGCGTTCCAAAGATCTGGTTTCTTCTTTTGGCTCTCCTCGTCAGCCTCAGTGAATGGCCCACTTCCATTCCAAACAAATCAACACAATCCTAAAATTCCAGGATCTGGAAAACCTAGCGTCCTCTCCTTCTGTGCTTCCTCATGCCCACGAGCCCCACCCACACCCATTCATCTGTTCTTCCCACACCTTCGTGACCCTGAAGAACCTTCTCCCAGGCCAAGCACAACGTAGCCCTATAAACAAAGCAGTATGTGAAGGGAGTACCCACATGGCTCACGCCCATCCCCATCCTCCAGGAGTTGGGAGACACTTTTTAGAAAATGGCTTACCAAGAAGGGCCAGGAGATGGTGGAGAGTAACATACCACTAAGTAATTCCTCCTTATGCAAGATGAGCAGTCCAGTGATATAGATAGGACAGGGACAGCTTTCAAGCCCCCTTGCCTTTATTCTCCATAGATTTTAAAGCACAAACAAGCTGGTCATGGCATGTGCTCTGCCTGCAAACAGGCCAGCCAAGAGCTGGTCTCTCCCAGCTGGCTGAGTTTGGGTACCTTGAGGTGGAGGGGCTGAAAACAAGTTCTCTGAAAGAAGGACTTTTTGCAACGAAGCTGTTCAACTCTTTCAGGGAGCTGTGGTCCCCAAAATTCAGTAGAACTGCTCAATATAATTCCAACTAAGTGATATCCAGTTACCTTGAGGGAACTGATGGGCCCCTCCAACCCACTGCTGATGAAACGTTGCATGAAGGAAAATTCATTGGGCATAAATTGTAGCAACTAGGACTTAAGAGTTAGCTGCGCCTATTGGCAACAGGTTTTGGATAGAAACAAAAAATGTTTTTAGAAACCCATTATATCATTGCTCTGCACCTTAATTTGAGACATCCGCCCCCTCTTCTTACTTCTCTTATCTCCTCAGCCTTGCCTCTTACGAACCGTTGAGTGGTCACCGACTATTCGTTCTGGTAGAGGGATAAGGAAGAATGCTCTTGTTTTCTATGATAAAGCCTGTGTTTTCTGTTTTCATGCCCAGACAAGTAGCCAGGAGCCTGGGAGATTTATCAGTTTATTACTCATGCCAGTTTTGGAAGCTTGCAACTTTGAATCAAACCAGGGATATTTGCTTTTGTACAAATCTAGCAAGCCGGCATACAAAGCTCAGGAGAGCAAACACATATATATCCCCTTTGACCAAATTACACAAGTTGGCACAGTTCTATCTCACAGATCAATTGCTCATTTAATCAGAATGCCTTATAGCCAGCCACAGAACACTTCAAGGAGAGCTTACAAAGCATGTTCTCATTTGTTATCTCCTGGCCCTCCTCCCCAGGAGTCTTCCGCAGTGGGCTCGGCTGGTTACCACACAGCAGGCTCTGTTCTATGACCCGGAATAGGGCTCTAGCTCCAGACACTTCCTTGACTGATGATCTTGGACAATTTCACTTACAGTCGGAACCTCAGTTTTCTCCTCTCACAAAGGAGCTAAAACACCCAGAGAAGAATGAGACTAACAAAGCTTTAGCTTCGGGACCCACCACTTCACACAGGCTGTGAACCTAATTTTTAATTCGGTCTTGTGTCTCCACAAACTGTAATAAGCTTCGAGATCCACAAACCCTAGATTAGTCTCCTAACAATAGCAGCTCAGTCTATTTCCAGAAATCCAGAATACGACAGGCATCTATCTATCTCTATGGCCTCAGGTCTGCCAAATGGTCCTCATTGATCACCATTCACTCATCCCTATGTAGTCGGTGGACTCGGTCAATGCCCCTCCTGGATGGCTGTGAAGGGCTCACAGCTGGCCCCTTCTCTGGAAAATCAGCCTCCACTGCATGGGAGCCCCTCGTCCTGCAGGTTGCAACACAACCCTCATTCAGGGCAGCCGACCAAAGTCTGATTGCCAGGGAGTGACCTCCTCCCTGTGCAAAAGGCTGCACCCCTGTTTCTGGCTCTGTGGTGTAACCCATTCTCCTTTGGGATCAGACCAAAGCTCAACTCTAGCTGCAATGACACCCTTCCTTAGCTCCTTCCTCAGTCTCATTCTGCTTCCCTGACTCCCTTTCTCCTGGAGCAAGGGGGGTCAAACTCATTTTCGCCAGGGGCCACATCAGCTTTGCAGTTGCCTTCAAAGGGCCGAATGTAATTTCAGCTCCTTAACAGTTAAGGAGTAGTTACATTTACACAGTCCTAAAATTATTTCAGACCTTTGAAGGCAACCATGAGGCTGATGTGGCCCCTGGTGAAAATGAGTTAGGACCTAGAGCAAAACCCCTCCAAGGTATGTGCACCTAAATCCCCCACCTAGGGCCCAGCTTCTAGGGTACCTGACCTGAGACACAGAGTGATAAGAGGAGTGTCCTTTATTTCCTATGTCAAAGGCTGTCTGGAAAAGCCATGAGCCTTAGAGACCCACTGCAGCTGATACTCAGATTACTGTAGATGATGTGTATATCCTTATCCCGTGACCAGCATTCTGGTCTGAAGTCCATCCTGGATGCGAGCAAAGTCCACAGATTAGAAGTTGTAAATAACTTTGGAATTAGGCAGTGGGAGGGTAGAGGTGGTGGTGTTGAATATTTGGTAACACCCTGCACTGTGGCCTTCCCACCCTTGGTGGATTCTCTAAAACGTTTGCCATGGATGTTAGGAAGGAGACCAAAAGATGAGAAAAGAGTGATCAGTAGCATCATGTCGCTTTTGATCATTTTTTTTTTCTGGCACTTTCTACCTGCTGGAGATCTGTATAACTAGCTCTTTATCCCAGCTGAACAGAAAATGAATCCAGGCTCTCCGGTGTCACCTGTCATTTTGGAGAAAGACAAAGTTTAGGGGTAAAGAGATTGAGAGCCTGTTTCTGTCTCACCTCTGACTTAGTTTGTGACTTTCAATAAATTAATCATCACCTTTTGGCATGCCCATGTGTGGCATGGAAATTGACTTCCACACGTCACAGAGATCAAAGACACTCTGAGACTCATCATGACAAGACCACCACCCATAAGAAAGACAACATTTATTTCTGAGACATTAATTTTAAATCTTCAAAAAAGACACACAATGAATTCTTCATAAAAGGGAATAAAATGTGGGGCAGGAAAGAAATACTCATTTTCCAAGTGTTTGCTCCCCCAGACTCATGGCCCTGACGGATCTACAGATAACTAATCTATCACTTCCTTCCACAAGAGACAGGTATGGGCTTGCAAATTATGAAAATCTAGGTCCAAATCCAGGGGCATCATTCAAGGGATGGAGGAGCAGGTGGGCCTGGTGAGCTTAGGTAGACACATTTCAGAATCTGTCAGCAGTTGGAAAAGCCCAGTTAGAAGACTGGAGACCAAAGAAGCAAAGGCCCAGGGAACTCTCCCAGGCAATGCTCCCTGTGCCCAACATGGAACTCATCAGAACCATGGATTTTCTGAGCCAGCAGATTCCTATTGACATCCTTGGAACTGACCTCGGAATGTGGGCAGCCCTGAACTTGAGCGGGTAGCAAAATAACAGGATGAACTGTGTGACCTTGGTCAACTTAGTTGACCTCCCTTTCCTTATCTGTAATAATTCTTCCTTTACTCATATTTCTGGGCTGGTGTCAGACTCCATTTGAGGCAGGGCTGTATGAAGCTGCCTTGGAAACTGTAAGTGTAAGACAGTGGTATCTCTGGAGAGATAAGGAGGTAGAGAAGAAAGAAATCTCTTCATACTAGGAAGACAGGAGTTCCAAGATCTGTAGGCTCATTCTGCCTGAACCAACGTGAGACTATGCTTGCAATGCGTGTGCAGCCTTCCCTGCTATTGAGGGGGAACTGGAAAGAGTCCCATGCCCCGTGTGCAGTGTTTCTGGCAAGAGTGAATCTGCCTTTGGGTATACACAGAAGTGTGGAGCTATAGTCCCCTATCACAAGCCACCACTTATGGCCCATCTGCTTGATTGTCCTCAGCCATGATTTCTGGTTCCAATTCCCTCTCCAGCTCCCTGTTGGAGCCATGACCCATCCCTGAACCCTGGTCCAATTGGCTAGAGCCCTGTCCATTTTAGTCTCTTCCCCAGGACAGATGACTCCTTGGATAAACATGTTGGATATATGTGGGACACCCAAACTCTACTTAGAAATCCCACGCTGTGCCTTACCTGCTCAACCAGACAGAATTCCCCACAGACCAGACCAGCCTGGGTCAGACTCAGCTCCACTCCCTGGGCTTAGTGGTTTGGACCATGGTTTCTATTCCTGAGGAAGAAGAGGGTCTGCAGCTGTCTCCCCTCCACCCCCAACAATTTCCCTTCCACCCCCAAACTCAACATCAGTGGCAATTTTCTTCCTCCTTCCTATTGGGGGCCCACAGTACTGATACTGAGAGTTGTTAATATCTTTCTCTAAAAATATCAGCAAAGCCAAGAAAGGCTCAAGATGAAAGGCCCCAAAAAAATATGAAACGTGTACGTTAAAAATTTTGATCCTTCAAAGGAACAAGAAAGAATCCAAGAGAATTAAAGTATTAATGAAGGGAGCACAGGTAGATAAGAGTTATATTTGCATATTCTTTAAATTATAAATTAACATGCTGCCCTAAAAAAAAAATAATAACTTTCTACTTAACTTAGCTGACTAAAATGACAACGTTTGCAGAATCCTGAATGTCTGTGTAATAAATATACTGTGTATGTACTACACATATTGCTGATAATTTTATATTGTATAAACCTGTTGATGTGCTAGGTTATCCTCATAAGCACAAAGAAGATATTAAGATATTAGGGCCAACAGTGAAATTGCTTTTGTCATTCATTTAACAGTTTGCAAATCTGACAGGTGATGACTATTTCTCTGCAGGATCAGGAGGAGCGGACTGTGGGTTGCTGAGTGAGAGTTGGGTGTCCCTCACAGTGTTGATCCTGGAGCAGAGGAGAGTAACCCTAGAGGCTTCAATGAGACCGTCAGTGCCAAAGCAGGCCTAGTGCAAATCAAGCAGCAGCTGGTGAGAAGTGGCTTCAGGGGCTTGGCCTGGACACTCAAGAAGCAAAGAGGGAAGACAGAGTGGGGAACAGAGACAGGAAATTGTCTGCTTTGAGGAGGGGTGGAATAGCTTTCGGTAAAACCTCTGCATCCTTAGCATGGCCAGGGAGGGGGTCATGTAGACATCAAGTGGGTCTGGACATTTCTCATCCTCCAGGGGCCTGTGTGAGAAGGCCAGGTCTCTGGGGTGGGGAAAGACTGAGGACATTTCTGTTGTTCACTCTAGATCGCCTGCTGCTCAGCAGCCAATCAGAAAGCAGATAATGACTTTCTCCTGGTCATAACTCCATTGACTCATCTCTGAAATTCATCATTCTTGCAGCACCAAGGATGAGAACAGCCAAAAACTTAGACTATCTAAGCAGCTGGAACAGGGGTTCAGACTTTGCTTTGTTTAGTGGGAAGTCCCTGCTTCTTTTGTCTTGACTATAAAGTAATGTGGTTGACCATTCGGGTCAAGTCTGGTAATTAAGGCAGGTAAAGACGATTTGGGACCAGCAATCGTGCAGTCTGCCTGGTGTGACTGTGCGATGGCTCCCAGGAGTTTTGCTGGGGCTGGCTGGTTGTTAACCTGGGAGCAGAAATTACGTCTCCTCAGAGGACAAAGGTGACCAATGAGAGAAGAGGAGGAGGGACCCTCATGGGAGTTCAAAGCTGGAATTGCCAAATATTGTGCTTGTGGTTACTCTCCTACTTAATGTCCTTCTTTGGCTTCCTTTTGTCAGAGGGGAAACTCCAATCCCTGTTGTCCATTACAGTGACACACAGGACCTGGCTCTGCCCTATTTCTTGACGTGACCCCCAAAAGTTCACTTTCAAGCATCCAGATTGCTAGTGCTTGGTCAGCTTTCCTCTCCCCAGGAATAATCCCTGCTCTTCCTATGCCTGAGAATTGCCTTCTTATCATTAAGAACCAGCTCCTCCCTCCCATCAACCTGCCTCCCCCAGTTGACCATTCATTCCTCTCCCTGGGCAACTCTAATAGCCTGGGCACCGCTTCATTACACTCACCGGTTTTACAACTTGTAAATCCTTACGGGCAGAGATGATCATGTCTTATCAGCCTCCACATGTCCACTGCTCAGTGGACTGTGTGTGGCACATGATAGATACTTACCCAATGTTTATTGAATCAAATAGAATTGAAATTCAGTGTGACTCTGAAGTAACAAGTCATTTTACTTTTTGTTTGTTTGTTCAGTTCCCAACGTGAGAAGGAAAAATATCGTTCCTCGATAAATTGCTTTAGAGGACAACTTCCATGTGAACTCTGGACATGCAAATTTGTCAGAGTGTACATGGAGGTAAAACCAAATTTGTCTCCTCAGTTTATAGTCACACATTAGAGCCAGGAAAACATTCAGTTGACCTTATTCACCAGGGTCGTCGGGGAAGTAGGTGTTCTGGTTAATGAATAAAGAACCACCATAAAGTAAACAGGAGACCCAGATCCTGGGTCTTGGCTTTTCCACTTGCTACCTTCATGAACAATGGGTAAGTTACTTTACCTTAATTCTTTCAGCTTTACAATGTGGGTTATAAGCTTTTCTTATTCAAAATACTGGGCAATAACTTCTCAGCCTTCTAGCTAAGATCAAGTGTAAAATACTGGATAAGTTGGAAATTGATCTGCCAGGTATGGTCTTATTAGATACATATGATCAATTTCCCAAGAATGAACCTCAAATACATAATTTAACCCTGAAACACATTCAGCAGAAATCACATCTTTCTCTGACGATTCAGAAAGCACCACATAGGCAAGTGGTTCAGGCTCAATATCATAAACATTATTTGCCATTGCATCATAAATTTGTGTAATTTCATAAATACCAATTAATAGAAAGTATTTGTTACGATGATACATAAACCAGCTTTTGAATAACATTGTATTTTTTAATTGAAATGCCTTGGAACAATCTGATGAGGCTATTACCAAAATGGCTTTAGTTTTAGTGAGTTAAATGCATAGTTAGAGCTAGAAAAGATTTGTTCCAGCTTTGTAGGTTTAATTGTCACTTGCTGGTCCTAAGTGGGTTTGGAGGGATATGTCAGGCATTATGACATTTGGTCAGTGATTCACATCCAAATATTTGTTTTCAGGCAGGAGAATCAAGCACTCGGGCAATTAGCCTTGTAAAATTCTCATTTATAGGGAGGCTAGGCAGCCTTTGGGATTAGACTCATTTAAAGAGAATTTTAGTAAGCAGACATGGTTTGCCTCTTCGCACAACCACATCAAAATTACAACTGAAATATAGAACAATCATTACTCAGGAACGTCAGAAATTGAGTTGAATGGAAGTCTGACAACTCTAGAATTGAAGAAACCACAACCATCCAGACTTGGTAGGAGGGGCATGGACTCAGAATGAGCTGGCCCCACACCCATGTGGATAAAAATTTGGGAGGAATATCTCAGGAATGAGGAGTCCCAGACTCACACTAGGCCTCCTAGCCCAAGATTACAGTGCCAAGAAGATAAATTCCCACAACTTCTGTCTGCAAAAACCAGCAGGCATTGAGTTAGTAGAGGAGACTGCTGGAACCCTAAGCAGCTCCTCTTGGGGAACCCACTCACAGACTCACCTACTCAGATTCACTCCCTCTGAGCTCCAGCACCAGGGTGGCAGCTTGAAGGGCACCAGTGGTATACAGGGAGAGATTAAAGTGCCTGGCATTAGGACAAGGAGAGGCCATTGTCCCTTTACTGAAGCCTTCGTCTCACAGAGTCGGTAGGCTGGTACCATATCTGAGACTCCATTAACCTGGTTTAACACTCTTGGAGATCCACAGAGGCTCTACCTCACCCAAATTATAGGTCCACCCAAGCTGCTTTTCCATAAGAGTGGTTGGTCTTGGCTCCTAAATCCTATCAAACAAGCAACAGCTGGCTTCAGTGAGCCCTAGAGGCAGCCAGATTAGAGTTACAGCTTGGCTTCACCAGGGAATCTCCTAGCCCAGCACAAGTAGCAGCCATCTCAGATTGTTTTATAGCTCAGGCAGGGTACCGTGAGCAAAACACAGGTGGGGGCTGACCTTGGTCTGCACCACCCAGGAAACCCCAGGGCCAATGTACTCAGTTGACAGCTACAGACCATATCAGAGCACCACCACCCTGCCCCTGCACAACTGATCATCCACAGAGGGCAGAGGTTGGTGGTCAGTGGTCATAGCCAATCCTTGCAGCTGACTGGCCTGGATAAATCCCTCCCATTGATCTGCCAACAGCAACCAAGGCTCAACTACAAAGGGAGTGTATACCCAGCCCTCAAAAAGGGAGCACCTTGAGTACCCATCTTGGATGATAGGGGAGGCTGTGCCACTGGACCCTATAGGACACCTACTACATTAGGCCACACTACCAAGACATGGAGTCAAAGAAGCTCTACCTAATACATAGAAACAAATACAGGGAGCCTGCCAAAACAAGGAGACAAAGAAACATGGCCCAAATGAAAGAACAAATCAAAACTCCAGAAAAAGAGCTAAATGAAATGGAGATAAGCAATCTGTCAGATGCAGAGTTCAAAACACTGGTTATAAGGATGCTCAAGGAACTTAGTGAGGACCTCCGCAGCATAAAAAAGATCCAGTCAGGAATGAAGGATACACCAATTGAAATAAAGAACAACTTACAGGGAAACAACAGTAAAATGGATGCAGCTGAAAATAAATCAATGATTTGGACCATAAGGAAGTAAAAAAACAACCATGAAGAACAAGAAGAAAAAGAAAATCCAAAAAAATGAGGATAGTGCAAGCAGCCTCTGACACAAATTTAAGAGATCCAATAGTCACCTCATAGTGCCAGAAAAAGAGAAAGACCAAGAAATTGGAAACCTATCTGAAAATATAGTGAAAGAAAACTTCCCTAATTTAATAAAGGAAATAAACATGCAAATCCAGGAAGTGCAGAGAGTCCCAATTATGATGGATGCAGAGGTCAACTCCAAGACACATCAGTATTAAAAGGGCAAAGATTAAAAATAGAGAGAAACTCTTAAAAGTAAGAGAAAAGAAGTTAGTTATCGGAAGGTTGCCAGATGGGAGGGGGTTATAGGGGTTGGTGAGAAGTGAGGGGATTAAGAGGTACAAATAGGTAGTAACAGAATGGCCATGAAGATGTAAGTACAGTAGGAAATGGAGTAGCAAAGAACTTAAACACATTACCCATGGACATGAACAATGAACAATGGTGGGGGAATCACCTGAGGGAGTAGGGGGGCACTGGTTGGAGGGGGGCAAAGGGGAAAAAATCAGAGCAACTGTAATAGCATAATCAAAAATATATAATTAAAAAAACAAAGAGAATTTTAAAAGCTTTTGTTGACTGTAGGTCTCAAAATTCCTGTTTACCACAGTGACGTAGAAACGGCATTCTAGGGAAAACATCGGTCTTCCTCCAGACTTTCTGGAAACCAATTATATTGTGGTGAATATTACTTCATAAGGAATGGCCTGGGAGATGAACAAAAGCTGTCCACCAAAGCTTTAAGTTGAGTCTAATCTAAACTCATCCACCATTAGAAGATCCCATTTGAAATTTTGTTCTGAGGCAGGACCAGTGAGAAAAGGTGGAAGCCTGTTCTTGGTGCAAGGATTAGTTGGCCATTAAAATCTCTAGAGAAATAAAACCACATTTGTTAAAGTGAGGACAGAGAATTGAATGAATGAGTGATTCAAGCCAGGGAAGGACAGGAAAAGAGATCCAGAAATCAAAAACCATGGTGGAGGGGAAGGAGAAGCTAATGGAGGGACTTTGGGAGTGAAAATAACTCCCGTGCGATGTTGAGGGAACATTTTACAAAGCTTTTTTTGACATGAAGACAAAAAGCATCATCAATGACCAAGAAGGTAACAGGTATAGGAAAGACCCAGCACAAACGCACAGCAGCAGTGAGGGAGGTGCCTTTGCACCAGTTCTAAAAACGTACAACCCATGCCAGGGCCATGCTTCTCCAGTGAGGTCCTTGCAGCTACAGCATCAGCCTCACCTGGAGCTTGAGAGACACCCAGCATCCCAGGCCGCATCCCAGACCTACTGAATCAGAATCTGCATTTTAGCAGGTCCCAAGGCATTGGATACACAGTAAATTGAGCCCTAGTTTTTTTACAGCCCTGGCAACCTCATCTTCTCCTTTTATTTATTCTCCTGTCCCCTTTTCTCTCCTTCACTTTTCATCATCTTCTTCCTCAAATTCAAAAAAAGGTCATGTGTGAAAATTAATATCTACTTGTGTCTACTCGGTCCTCACTCAAATATTCAAACACATCTCCACTTGGTCCTAATTCAAAGCACAAATCAGCCTCAATTTGTAAACACATCAACAATACAGTAGCACTGGGCCCTAGAAAAACATCAGGCAAGAGCTCTCCCCCACAAGATCCACATTTGTGTCATTTATTTATACAAAGCCCTATGTATAGTGCTTTGTAGGGGAACATGCCAAGAAAAGAACATAATCACTGCCCTTTACAAAGTATTTTTTTTTTTGCTCACAGCCCTAAGGGAATAGCCAGGGTGGGAATGGAATTATGAAATCTTTGGACCAAAATATATGAAATGAATAGAAGGAAAAGATAAGTATTTGTTAGGGCCTCCAGACCTTTCTAAGAAAACAACCAAAATTTTCCCAAACAATATTCACAAGCAGATTATTGCTGTACGTGGAAATAAACCCTCAGTTATCACACCCACACAGAGAAAAGTTAAAGGCATTTTGATCCCAGATATTCATGCAAAAAAATTTCTAAAAGGAAACTTAAAAAGCAAAGATAATTAATGATACCAAAAAAACAGTTAAATAAAGTATGGGACAACCATATGATAAAATATTATGTAGCCACTCAAATTAGGATTTCAACAATATTTAGTGCACAAAAAGAACAAAAACAAATAAGCAAACAAAAGCAATATTTAGTGCAAACATTAACACTGAATGGCAAAGCAGGATAAAAAGCTTTATATTTACCATCATCCCACTCTTCATAAAAGGGCAACTAAATACATATACCAAAATGTTAACAGTCTGTATCTCTGAAATTGATACTATAATAAGTGATTTAAATTTTATTCTCTGTGCTTTTCTATATTTTTCTGTACTTCTCTGTATTTTTCCAACTATTATAAACACATACAACTAGTAGATGTACTTTTCTAAATAGTCATATTTGTTTCGGTAAAAATTCTTTCTTGACCCCACTCGTTCTCCTTTCTCCCTATTGCCTTACTGAAGTCTGCTTAATTATTTCCCCCAATCCGGAAAAGAGGATTCCGAAGCCTCTTGTGCTGATTCTCTCTATTTGAAAAATCCAGCGGGCTCTATTCACTAAGAAGAGGGTAAGGCAGGATTGGAAAAGGGTCAGAATGAGGAAACTTAACCACTTCCCAAACCTTCCTGTATCAGCCCTACCATGTGAGACTTAGAGATTTTGTTCAGAGTGATTGATTTCCAAACACACCCTTTATTCATTGATATGGAAATACCTTCTAAAGTCCAGAAACATGGGTTTTGCACTATGCTGAAGCTTGAGAGTGGAAAGAAATTTAAAGACCATGTAGTTCACTAGTTCTCAACCTTGGTGCACATTGGAATCACCTGGAGAGCTTGAAGAAACTATGAATGCCAGGGTCCTACCTCCTGAGATTCTGATTTTATTGGTCCAGGGTGTGGCCTACACATCTGGTGACTTAATATGGAGCACCATAATCGCTTCGCTCTGACCCCTGCTCTACCACAACCCCACTCTACAGAGCAGTGTCTCCAGCAGTAGCCAGCTTTGTCACTTGCTTCCAGAGTCTGATCAGGTATTTGGCCAGTGGCAAAATAGTCACCTGGCTCATAATTAATTGCAAGGTGGGAAGCCAAGTTCTATTACTGGGGAAGAAGCGGAGGACTGGTTTTGGTGGACAGGTACAGTCCTGACCACATGGGTATTACCTCCCTTTCACAGCTAAACAAACAGGCTCAAGTTCTTTGCTCAGGAACTCGCAAGTGGTTGGGTTGAGAGTCTTACAATAACATCTCAGTCTTTTAACTTCACTACAGGATAAAATATCTAAAGCATTTAAAAAACATTTTAATGTTGGAATAATTTTAAACTCATAGAAAACTTACAGAGATGGCTCAAAGAGTTCCTATATAACCTTCACTCAGCTTTCCCTAATAATAACATCTTAGTTTACCATGGTACATTTATCCAAAACTAAGACTTCAACATTGGTGAATTATTATTAACTAAATTACAGACTTTATTCAGATTTTACCAGTCTTTCCACTAATATCCTTTGTCTGTTCAGGATCCCATATTAATATATTTAATATAACAACACAGGAAATGTAACAGGATAGTTATCAAGCATCCTTTTTGGGGAGGGAGGCCGACACATGCATCTCAGAGGAGGTGGGACCCTCCCTGAGCCT
Source organism: Macrotus californicus (assembly GCA_007922815.1). NCBI lineage: Eukaryota > Metazoa > Chordata > Mammalia > Chiroptera > Phyllostomidae > Macrotus > Macrotus californicus. Next base: position 20,041 of record VMDR010004359.1, on the reverse strand, counting down.
GGAGAGATGTGTGGTTATTTCCTGGCAGAGGGGTTAGAGTAGGCATCCAGTCTCAGTAATATCTGACATAACTGCTCAAGGAATTTACAGTTCACACTGGAAAAAGGCTGTGAAGCTCTAATTACAGACTCTGGGACCAGAGAGGACCAAGAGGATGAGCATTTCCATGGCCCGAAGTCACACTCCTCTCTCTGCACCCTGGGAACAATGCAAAGCCTGGGGAACCAGGTGAACTTCTGAAGCTACTCCTCAAGTCAAAGGAACAAACAGAACAGATTAAATATTTAGACTTGCTGCTTCTCAGAATCCTCTGTTCTTTGCCTTTCCAGAAACCAACTTCACCCAGAGGCTCCGTGGCTAGCGAAGCAGGTGGTGGCACTGAGCAAGCCACAGGTGGGAAATGAGAAAAGCTGAACTTTCCTCAGTGCTGCCTAGGCACCCTAGGGGGTGACGGAGCTCTGGCCTTCTCTACTTTCAAAACCACTGGTCTTTGAGCTGGACTTGTGCCTAAGGCAGACTAAGACTGGCACATTAACATTCCAACTCTGTTTAACTTGGAAAAAATTCTAGATGTAGCTCTCTGGCTGGGATAGAAGTTTTCCTCTTCCCCTCCCCTCCCTCTTCATGCCCTAGAGCCAGATCTAGGGTGACACAAGGGAGGGGCTTAAGACACAAAATTTAAGGAGGCCCATGCATGACCTTGAGAATGAGCACCTTCATCAGTTTTGCACCCTGGGACCTTTGCTTGCCTCACCCCTGGCCCACTTACCTCCTCCCCATTCAGCTCCCCCCCTAACCCAGGGTCACAATGACTTACAAAATAAAGAGGGGTTAACAAAATCCCAAATTTCTAGCTTTGCCCAAGTTGCAACTAATAAAGTTTTAAACATCCCAACTTTCAGCTTCAAAACAGGGCTAAATCAGAGAGGGGGGAAGAAACGGGAGAGCAGGGGGGTGGTCCAGACAGGGCTCCTTGGCAGGAAAGAGCTGGACTTCACTGGTCACTGTGTTGCTCTGGCTTGTCAGGCTCGCTGGGTAGCCAAGCAGGGCTAACAGCTCATAACTGCTCCCAAACACCTCAGTCCTAATTTTCTCATATTAAAAATTATGGAATTAGAATTCCTGAACGGTGCTCAACCCTGACGACACATGAGCCTCAAGAAGGGGCTCTAACAACACCAGTGCCTGAGCCCACCCCTGCCCCTGCCCCTGCCCCTGCCCCATACTCCGAAGGTGCTGTTTCATTAGTCAGACCCAGCCATCGGCACTTTTCAAAACTCCTCGGGAGAAATAAGGAATAAAAACAAAATAAAAACAAATAAATAAAACTCCTCAGGCAATTCTCATGTGTTGCCAGGCCTGTCAACCTCTGTGATAGGTCAGAACTAAGATCCTGCCTCTGACACTCCATGATCCTGAGAAATAAAAGGGAACTGGTTTTTGACTTGGCTTCTCTGGACAGAACCCAATTCAAGCACTCCCATTAAACATGACCGCCCGCTGTTTTGTTTTTAACTTGGTGTTTATTTATTTATTTATAGAGAGAGGGGAAGGGAGAGACAGAGAGAGGGTGAGAAACACCAATGTGAGAGAGAAAAATCAATCGGCTGTCTCTCGCAGGCACCCTGATCAGGACCCAAGCCACACGTGCCGCAATTGGGAATCGAACCTGAGACCTTTCGCTTTGCAGGATGACACCCAACCAGCTGAGCCACACCAGTCAGGGCAAAATGAATGCAAGTTTTTAAAAAAGACTAAGGGTTTTTAATTAAGTGTCTGGCCCCCCTGGCAGAAGGAAGTTGAGGGAAAGACAGCCATGATGACAAGGTTAATGCATAAACTTTCAAGTAGAAATTGCTCCAAAGGCTCACAACCGCAGTGGCAGCTGAAAAGACAAAATTAAGTTGCTTCATATGCTCAGTAGCCAGAGGTCCCAGCCCCAGGGCACAGCCGTGTTGCCCTAATGATTATGCAATTACCCAGCTGCCCTCCTTAGCTGTGCAAGGCCTTGGGTAATCAGTTGGCAATCCCAGCTTGCCCTCCTGGAAGGACACGAATGCCAATTAAACTAGAGGTCACCTGGGCCTGACAAGGATGATGGCCAACCTGGACTGCAAGGAGCAGTATGTGTACAGGAGATGTCTAACAGCCTAAGTCAACTGGTCACATGCTGGAGTATGACCAAAAGGTCCACGAAGATTGGGCAACCGTTGATTGCAGGACCAAAGTTCCAGGGCAGAGATATGTCTAATCCCTCACGTTAGATAGTCCCAATATAGCAGGCTCTTATCCAGAACACATTTTTTATTCCTTCCCTACCTTCTATTGCTCTCCTCTGGACTTCCCAGGTGTACTGCGGACGCTGAGTGCAGTGAGCACCAACTGATGGTTTTGAAGAGACCACCACCTCAGGCATGCCACGAGGAATCTTCTGGCAGCCCGGGAACCAGAGAGGAAGTTCCTCAACTTGAGTTGCATACCGGATTTGGCTGATCTGGAGGGAGGAGGGCATCAATATATTTTTCAAGTTCTCCAGGTGATTTTAATGTGTAGCCAAGGGTGACAAGAAAAGCTAGGACAGATTGAGAGGGAGCCATGATAAGGATCTCTGGGGAGTTGCAGAGGAGAGGACCAAGACATGGAGACCTGGCAAGTTTCCAGAAGTCACCTGCTGATGTCTTTTAAAGCTAATGCCGTGATTGAGTCTCACTCATCCATTCACTCCCCATTTACTAACAGCGGCTGGGTTTCAGGGTTATAATGATGAATAAAGCCCACTCCCTGCCCTCAGGGAGCACAGAATCTAGTAGGGGAGACCGGCTTGTAATATAACTGTGCAACAGAGGTTGGTCATGAACTGCATATGTACTCAATTGGCAGGGCACAAAGGACACCCCAATCTGTGGGAAAGGGGCAGGCTCAGCCCACTGTCAGGCATGCTGGGAAGAGACAGAAGCCAAAATACTCAATGAGAGCTTGGAAGGTGGGCCTTGGAGAGGGGAGAGGCAGGAAATTCCTGGCCTTACACTCTGGAGCCTGTATCCCGAAAAGCCTGGAAAGAGGATGCATTCAGGTCTATTCTACTGGACAACTTCAGGGGGTGGCACTTATGTTGTATTTTATGGAAACACTGCATGCTGGAGTTTCGCACTGAGGGAAGTCTGCTCTGACCAGGGAGGCCCATGAGGGGTAGGCTGGGAGGTGCCTCTACCACTTCCCAGGGCAGTCCTTGCAAGGAGACCTAGCATCTGGGCCCGTGGGCTCTAAGAGCTGCCATGTGTAGAAGCCAGGCAGAGGGTGCTGTGTTCTATTTCCCTTCCTGTTTTCCTAGAGCTGTCAGTGGGGTAGAATTAAGGGCAGGTCTGTGGCCACACTTTTGGGTAGTGTAGTACCCAGCTACCAGGCATCCCACCGGGTCACCATAGCTGTGGCATCCCCATAACTGCAGGGGAGTCATGCAGCATGGGCAGTGAGACCTCACCTGAAGACCCACTGAATATTATTAGATGAAAGGAAACCCTGAAAGGGGACTTGAGGTCCTGCCACCATCCTGGTGGGGATGTGCAGCCAGTGCAGCAGTGGGGATGTGCAGGGCTTTGGCTTTAGCTGTTAATTTCACTTCATTTGTACCCACAACTTCATGATGCCTGTGGAGTGTGGAGTTGGGTTGGGGGTGTTCAAGTACATTTAAGTACTGCATGAGAAAGACTGTGAATGGGCAAGGGGAAGCCCAAAAGAGAGTGGTCTCCTGGGCAAAGCAGGAACATCAGGGAAGGACATTCAGACACACACTCTGAATCAGGTTTCAATGGGTGAGTGAACAAGTGGACTGAGAAAGCAATTCAGATAGGGAGCAACGTGCACACAGGTATGTGGGGCAAGCCAGATAGGGGACAGCATGCACACAGGTAGAAGAGTCTTCTGGGACCTGGATTCAAGAGTTAGAGGTGGGGCCATATTGGGATGCAAGCTAAGTGTACACCAGTTTAGAAATATGGACCTTGTCTTGTTGCAGATGAGGACCCCCAAAGAATCCTAATCAGGATCATGATATAATTTGATAGGTAGAAAAATCTGTCCAGCAAATATGGCTCTGTTGCCAGGTAGGGAGAAGACTTTGAGGAGATCAAGAAACATTACTTGCCCTATCCTGCTTTTGAGGCAAAGGGAAGTGGTTTTCTCTTGAACTCCTGACCACCCACTGCTTCTCCATAGCTGACAGAGGAGTTGGCCACGGTCTCTATTGCATTCTCCACTGTTCACTGCCATAAAACAAAGGATATCTCTCAATTTCCAGGCCCTGCAAAACCCTTGCTTTCCTTTCCTCTGATTCAACTTATAAAAGACCTATCTCTGTAGTGAAGGATAGAACAAAAGCAGCTAAGCTTTGAACTTCAGGGGTCTGCTTCCCACATGGGAAGTCAGGGCATGCTGAGTGAGTTCCTCATCCACCTCCCACTAGCTCAGTTGGACTTTCCTTTGATGGTCAAGTCTATTTTTCTGGACCCCCCCAAGTGATTCCCATTGCTGTTCAGGTCAACCTCCTGGCCTCCTTCCTCCCAAAAAATCAGCATGAAGCCCATGAGCTTGTTGATTCCACAACAATTTCCATATTTTATTTGCTCAGACCAGGAAAAAAAAAAACAACCAAACAACTCTTCAACTGTGAGAAGATGAAGACACGCAGACACTAGCCCTGATAAAGCAAATATCAGAAAGAAGCATTATTTATTCAACTGGCTTGATTAGTGAATGCCAGACAGCTATTAGAACAAAAAGCATGTTCTTGGGCAACTGTGTCTATTGATGTCATGGTGAACCTCCACAAGAGCCCAGATAATGTTTGTTATCTTTACCAATTTTAGCCAATGTTTGGATAAATAAAGATGTTGTATGAAATTCCCTGTCACTTTAACACAGACTCACATAGCATGGAACACTATTCGATTGTGTGCCATTTCATGGCTGCGCAGCTTCCATGACCAAAGAAAGGGTAAGGAGAGGGCATCCTGGGTCTAAGGATCCACATAAGAATGTTTGTTTAACAGGCTGTCCTTTTCACTGCTGGCCCTGTGTCCACACACCAGGTCCTCCTCAAGCCCCTGGTGCATCATACATTAGGTAAGCAAATCCTTGAGTGGCTGCTGGAATTGTCCACCTGTAACCAGTGTTTTAATCTAAATAGGCCTACATGCACAGGTCTGTGTACATCAGTGAAAGTTAGTCTTTTAATAAAAGGAAATCTTAGACATGCCAGTCCCATTGGCAGCCCTTTCTTAGATAATCTACCTTTGTTTTCTGCCTGGCTCTTAACGCTTGCTCCATTTTTGTGTCCTGTGTGGGACTCTGTGGGCTTTCTGTCTTATTCCTGGATCCCTGGAATATTATTTAATTCTGTTTCCTCACTTTTGACTGTCAACCCTGGGCTTATACTAGCCCTGGAGCTCCCCTGTGATTATGCCCCAGCACACACACAGGTGCCAGTGAGCTGTCCCCACTGGACAAGTTCTGGTTTTTGACATGGACGCTTAGACAAAAATAGAAGATGAGTCAGTTGTTACAACCAGAGGGCAGTTATTTGGCCCTCCCTAGAATCCCACCTCACTCAGATATCCAACTACAACACAGGACCAGGAGTAGCCAACCTGTTCTACCAGGCAGGCTACACAGACGAATGAGCCACACTAAGGCAGACCCATTGTTTGAAAGGCAGCTGCAGGCAGACATGGCATAAACATGTCCTCTTGCTGAGAGATTTCCCGTTCACCTGTTTGAGGCTTTATGTATAGTTGCCCACATTGAGGTGGACTTACCACCCAGAGGTCACCTTTTATGTCCCCCCAAATCAATTTCCTTTTGAAACTAGGAGAATTACTATTCAGAGAATTTGGGATGGAGTTGATGAATTAGGACCAAACTCAAACTAGCTTAAGCAAAGAAAAGATTACACTGGATGGACACTAGGGGCATTTCTAGGGTTTAAGGAAGAATCAAAGAAGCCAATCTTAAGAAAGGCTGGGATGCAGCTGGACCTCACATACAATTAAAACCAGGAGTCCCATCTCTGCCAGTCTCTGCTTCTCCCTACGGAAGATCGAGTTCCTATTCATCTCTGAAGTCCAGGTTTCTCCTCATGGTTTCACCACCAACAGCTCCTGACTATTTTATCTTGTAGCTCTATCCACTGGAATGAGGACCTCCACTCCACTTCCTTTTAGTCTGCCATGCCTACATCTTCAGAAGGGGCTCATTGGTGCACTTTGTAACAAAGCTGTTTCTACTGCAGCCCCTTCATGGGGGTGGGGGGAACACAGTGTGGCATGGCCAGCCCCCAAGAAGAGAATTTCCACAGTTGATCAGAATAAGCACGGGTCATCACCTCATCTTGTTCCTGAGTTCTTGCCAATCCCAGCCACATCTGGTAAAACAAGAATTTCCCTGTTGCATCCAGCTCTGTCAAAAGACAGCGGCTGCAGTCTGTTTTAGATAAGCACTTATAGTATACCAATTATCGGCTTGTAGTACAGAGGATCCCTTTTCTATCACTATCTAATGGAGAAAAAAAAATGAGCTACTCAGTCTGAACAGTCCCTGTGTCTTAAACAAATACTTGTTCTCTGTTCTTGGATGAGGCCAATCCTCGACAAAATGCAGTATGATGGAGAGGCTGAGCTCAGAGATTCTGGAGTTCATTAAGGACTGAGTTCCAACGTCTGCTCCCGCATTTATACCTGTGTGACTGATGATCCGATATGATGCATGGAGAGCACCTAGCATGGTGCTTGGCACACACGACACTTTTCATGACACTGGATAGATTTGGTCTTCTGCAATGTCCTTTTCTGATGTCTTCTCCTGCTGCCACTTTTTGGGACATTCAGGGTTCTGCCTCCGGCCTTGCTCTCCAACTGCTCCCCCTCCATATGATTTCCTCGAGGAACGTTTATGAAATATACACCTTCCCACCCCAATTTAAAATCTTTCCCAGCTCATTAATCCAATCGAGATAAAGTTGAACTCTTTATCATGGGCCCCAAGACCACTCTCAGTTTGGACCCTGCCTATCCCTCCCCCCTCGCCTTATCTACTCTGAGCTCTCACCATGCTAAGTCACTTGGCATTGCCCAGCTATGCCATGTTCTTATACCATGATGCATGTCTCCACAGCTGTCCCCTCTTTCTGCCATGCCTTTCCCGGGCTACCTCCAACTACCCGAGCTAACTAGTTTTCAAGATTTGTGTGGTTGGGAGATTCCTGGAAACTTTTGCTGACCTCAGCCTCCATTATGAATTAGGTAAGTTTCACCTGACTCCATATATGCCCTCATGTGCCTCTATCACTGTATTTACTTATTTGTCTTTGCTATTGACTTCTGAATTTCTTGAGAGCAAGATTGCATTTCCAACACCAAGTACAGAGCCTGGCATAAAAGAGATGTTCAATTAAGTTTGGCGTGTGAAACACTGGTGACATAACTGCGAAACCGCCTGCACCGCAAAGGATGAGGATGACACGTCCAGTCCTTTTCTCCGTGTGGCTTAGTGAGACAGCTGGGCGCACCACCCAGGACCGTGGCCACAACCTCCAGCCGGCATGTCTAGCTGTTCCGCAGGAAAGAGAACCCAGCACTGTGTATAAAATACTGGATTTTACAGCTGAAAACCTACCTGCGAAGTTCCTACTTTTTGTGATCTTGGTCAAACTGTTTAACTTTGTTTTCCTTGCTTCCAAACATGGTTTATAATACATGGCTATTGAGAATAAATGAAACTATGCCTATACAATTTAAAACTATCATTGTAATTCTTTCTGTGTGGTGGAATTGTCATGGCTTCTGTTAGAAGATGGAAAATAGCCCAATCTCGAAGCCAAAGCTAGTTCTTGTTTCTAAATATAAAAGCATTGTCTGTTACAAAATAATGCTGGTCATCATTTGTGGTGGTGGTGTTTTTTTAAGTCCTCGCCTGAAGGTATGTTTAGTGATTTTACAGAAAGAGGAAGGAAGAAAGGGGTAGAAAGAGAGAGAGAGTGAGAGACCTGACCAGGGATCGAACCCGCAACCTAGGTATGTGCCCTGACCAGGAATTGTACCTACAACCTTTCTGGTGTACAGGATGAAGCTCTAACCAACTGAGCCACCCAGCCAGGGCCATTTGTGTTTTCTCTTATGGGGTATTTCATCTCAAGAAGAGACCTGGGTATACATTTTACACTCCTCATGACTTTTAGACTTTACAGAATTCACTGGAGCCTGATTAGGAGACCAGGTCACAAAACAAACCTTCTGTAATGAGCTCTTCCCAGCACAACCAGTAAAAACCAGCCCTCAGATAAGATCTCACCTGTCCTTATGACACAGATTTTTCTGTCTTCACGGGTCAGCCTCTAGTGGGACGAACAAGAAAAAGGAAAAGTTGAAACTAGCTGTGAGAATAACGGTTGCATTACTTATCTGTAAGGATTTTGTACTGGGTTTTAACAATACCTACATTAAACATGGCTAAGCTTCTTCCTGCTTATAATTATTAACAAGTGACAGAGGGAGTCATGGTCATTATCGCCTGGGAATATCACTTAGATAACGCACAGTTCTAAGAAGATAAACTAATTCCTAAGTTCAGGTGATGTTGAGCAGACTTGTCAAAGTGTGCAGTCTATAACATAATTAGTAAGGTAACCACAAGCAACAAGGCCATAAATTCATTGGAACGACCCAGCCCAGGAACGAGGCAGCACAGCCTCATTAAGATTGGCACTAAATTTCTGAACTTTGTTCTATTACTGATTGCAGCCATACCTCGGTACTGGTCGGCTTCAGAACTCGTCAAACTCTGTACTCATCACATTTTGACGAGAAAATAAATGTTTCAGTATCCGGCACTCGCTCGGTACTCTTTGCACTTGCTGGAACTTGTATGAGTCACAATGCTACCCTGCAAGAGAAAATGCCTCACCGTGCATCATTAGGTACTCGTCTGTTTCAGCACCCATCACAAGTTCCAGAACAAATTAATGACGAGCACAGAGGTACCACTGCAATGTGCAATTTGTGGTTAGCGTTCCCTAGGTAACCAACACGGGGGACCCAGAATATAAACCTGAGGCAGAGTGAAGTCAGAAAGCCTTCATTTATTGCCATAACACTTAGGAAATATTCACTGAATATCTGGCATAGAGGCAGGTCCCTTAAGGTAAGTTCCTGGCCCCAAGGGTGAGGTAGATGTGTTAACCAATGTGATAAGGGCAGTTCAAGTGTGCACAGAGGCCTAGGAGGGCCCAGAGAAAGGAGTGGCGAATTCTTCCTGGGAACAGTGGAAAGGGTATCTTTGAGGACGTGGCTTTTAAGCTAAGTCTTAAGAGCTCTGGCTGAGAAGTGAGGAAAGGTCATTCCAGGTGACAGAGAAAAGCAAGCACTGTTGAATCCCTGCTCGCCAGGAGCCAAAGTGGGCCCCTTAGGGTGTGGGCCAGCAGTGGGGAGAGCCAGAGAGAAATGCCGGCCAAGCCCTTCAGAGAGGTGGGAGGTCATCGCCAACAAGGGTCAGGTCAGTTGGCAATAGTCAAAGGGTCAGAAGCTGGTAGAACAGGACAAGAGAGGAGACCTAGAAGAGACAGAGACTCCTGTTTATTAGGGGCCACCACTAGATGCATTGGTGTGGCTTAAAAGTGAGACCGGAACAAGTAGGTTTCTAGGCACAGAGGCAGGTGTTTGTGGGAACAGTATTCAGCAGGACAGGAGTGCATGATCTTGGGGAAGAGGCAGGAGGACCACCCAAAAAGTAGGGCAGAAGCCAACTGAGGCAGGTCTTCCCGGTTAGCTAAGGAATTTGGTCTTCACTCTAGTCAGTGGGGAACTATTATGGTATTTTTAAGCTGGGGAGCGACACAGATTTACATTTTAGAAGGATCATTCTGGTAACGTGATGCAAGACAAACCAGAGTAGCCTTTCTTAAAGGGTAGTAAACCCCCTCCACCTACCCCTCAGAACACCCTGGATGCTTGCTTACAATCAATAAGAATCATTTTAGCTGTGCCCTGGACCTACTGAATTTATAATCAATGGGGAGACCTAGGAATCTGCATTTTTCTCTATCTCTCCCTGGTAATTTGGGGCACATTAGAGTCTGCAAGCAGTCACCTGGGCAAGAGCGGACAGGGCCTGTACTGAGGAGGAGACGGGCAGGGAAGCATGCCAGCAAAGACACTGTCACACAAAGCACGTGCACAGTAAGTATAAATGAATGAATGGAGTGTAGACAGGCTTTAGAGACTGATGGGGTAGAGACAGGTCAAGTTCAAAGTCTAAGGTAGAACCATTTGACATTGCTATTTTTGTGGGTCAAAACTGGATGAAGACTGGTAATTCATACAGCTTAATTTAATGATGAAATCAATAACAATTATGCCCTTATCATTTAAGTTGTTTCTATAAGTGTAATAGAATGTCACTCATTCTCTATAACAAGCAGGGAGTTTAGGGGCAACCGGAAGAGCTTTAGCTTCCTTCTGCAATCTCTATGCCGGTCTGTAGAGGATTCCAGGAATTTGGGGCTGATCAAGGAATAAGATATAATCACTAAAGGCAGTAACTTACAAGCTTTATGGAACAACACTTGGACAGAATTGCATGAGAGAGAAAGATTGTCCAGAGACTTATGGTGAGGAAGCCACCATCCAGAAGAGGAGGGCGGCGTGACAGGGGGATCTGAGAGGGAACTTTAATGCCTAGGTGATGTGGCTCAGCAACGCGATGAGTGCCGCAGCACACTGGGGCCATATAGCCACCTGGCTCTCTGTAATCAATGGCCAGCAGATGCTATGTGAGGTTTCACTAGATGTGTAAAGCAGGCAGGCTCTAAATGGCTAAAAAATCTGCTTGTTTGGGCTACTTTTGAAATAATCAGATGTGTAAAAACTTGAGTTTGGTGCTGGCTGGCTTTTGAGCTAATGGGTCCGGCCTGCAGTAAAAAAATAAACCATCTTGGGGCCAATACACAGAAGTCACCTTTGGCTCATTTCTGTAACACAGTCCTGGCCTGAATGACCTCGGTTCCATTCCTCCCACTTCCCCTGTCCTGCACTATGAGGCAGGATGTCTCCTTGCACCTGACTGACAGCTGGGCTTGTTTGGCCAATGGGAGACACTGGCAGAAGACTGGAAGACAGCAGAAAGGCAGACGCTGGGTGTTTCTCACCCCAAGACAGTTGGGCCGCACAGAGTCCACCTTTGTGTTTGAGATGACCCCCACCTCTGGACTCTGGAAACCCACCTCCTCCTTTCCATTGTCCCTCCAGGCTAAGGAAGACAGTGACATCCAACCACTGCTAATTTTCCAGTTGTCTCCTTGTCCCTGTTTGGTTTCTCAGTTTCATCCCTCACCTGTGTAACTAATTTCCCCCATTCAATTCCCTTTATATAAATACTCTGGGTGATTTCTGATTTCCTGGTTGGACCCTGACTGATATAATCTCTTAATTCTCTCCAGGCCTTCAAATCACAATAATAGGTAAAGTCTTTAATAGAAACAACTAATATTTTCACAATCTTCTGTAAAATGTGAATAGATACGATCGCAGGCTTTGGTGCTGCAGGGAGAGGGGTGAGGCCACCTCCACCCTAGTACAGACAAAGTTGTGATTCAGAGGAGGAGCTGCGGGTGAATGAGGGCTTCTACGGAAAGCAACCTCACAGGGTGATCTGATCATAAATTCCTAACTGGAAAGGTCATGATGTGTAGTCATGCCCGAGGCATGGAACTTTTTTAGTGAAAAGTTTATCTTTTCCTTAAGTAAGCCCAGTCCATTGTTTCTGTGCCTCCAGGTTGACAAGACTTTGAAATAACACCCTCAAGAAAGTACACGATCTTGTGAACTATCCCTTAATCCATTCCCTCCCTGGCTTTCCCCCCCCCCCCCAGCCTTCATGTAAATCTCCCTTATGTTCCCTCCTTAACTTCAAATGCATCAGGAAACTGCAAAACTCTCATTCTTTGAGGGATTTGAGATTTTACCTCCCAACAACTATGGTCAGTTTGGCTCAAATAAAATCTTATAAAAATGCTTTACAGGTTTGGATATTTCTTATGCTGGCAGAGTTCAGCTCTGCCACACTATAGCACATCAACAGCTGAGAGATTTCTCTGACTCCTAAAGTTGACCAGCTCTACTTAGTCATCCAATATCCACTTATCTTTTCTTTTCTTAAAATTAAATGTATTGGGGTGACATTGGATAATAAAATACAGGTTTCAAGTGTGCAATTCTATAATACATCACTTGTATATTGCATTGTATGTTCACCACCCAAAGTCAAATCTCCTTCCATCACCATATAGATGACTGCATTTACCCTCTTCTACCTTCCGCTCACCCCCTTACCCTCTGGTAACCACTGTCCTGTTGTTTGCATGTAAGAGTTTTGGTTTGGTCGTGGGAGGGGGGGGTTGTCTTGTTTTTTCATTTGTTGCAACACCCACTTTTATAGCTTCTTCCTAAGACAAAGAGAAACAGTAAAATCACCTATGGTCTCATAGCCCGGAGAACTCCAGTTAATACTTAGCATGTCTCAATTTCAGGGGTTTTTCCCTGTAAGTTTATCATGGTTCTTTGACATAAATAGGAAATTGCTCTAGAACCTGATTTTTTTTCTCTTTGTATATGGTGAACATTTTCCCTAATCTATTAAAAATATTTTGTGTTATCAATTTTTTCTCTTCTTTGATTTTTCTGTTTTGTTTTTGGGGGGTTGTTTTTGCATTATCATTTTTAATGATGCATAGTGTTCTAGAAGATATGGATGTCTTACCATTTGAGCTATGGGTCCCCTTGAACTTCCAGCATTTCCCTGGAACAAACCAACTTCTGATGAACATCATTGTTTTGCACACCCTTAACGGTGTCTTCAGTAGATGCTCTAAGAAGTGGAATTTCTTGAGCAGAAAATATGTGCATTTTAACATTTATGGCAATTTTTCCAAATAGTTACAGGGAGATTTATGTTTTACTTTCTATTTAATTGCTTCTTAAGATTTTGGGTTTTTTCCAAATAACAAACACCAATGTTAGTAAGATACAGAAAAAAGCAACCAAATTATCATTTCTGGAAGGAAAGGGTGTGGATATATTCACCTCAGTGTCCCACACAGTGTCTGCCTGTCACAGTGCCATCAATGTTGGGTTGGAAAAAAGAGGTTCACAAATCTACCCAGCGCCTGTGAATCATTTTCTTAAAATAAGGACAAAATAAAACTCTACAATGCTTAGTCCAGTGGTTCCCACCCTGACTGCACGTTGGAATCACCTAGGGAACTTTTCAAAGTTACAGGATCCTGGACGCCACCCAAGACCAATTAAATCAGTCTCGGAAGGAGGGGTGCAGTCCCAACATCAGTTTATTGCCAAAGCTCCCTGGAGGATTCTAATGGGTAACCAAGGTCAGGAACTAAAAAATGGCAGCTATCTGAGAAAGGAAAACTGATTTTGTTCCTTCTCCCTAATCATCACAGAGAATGTAAAATTATAGAAATGGGAAAACTCAGCAATTTGGGGACTATATGGACCCAAGGCTGATTTCATGGTATTTAATCTGAGAGCCAGTCACAACACACTTTTAAAGGCAGTGTGCTTTGCTCTGCACCCACCCAAAGTGCCAAGATTTCAAGAAAACCCTGTGTTTCCGCTACCCCTGTATGGAGGCCTGCACACAGCAGATGGCAGGATAATGGATTGTGTCTGCTCAAGTTAGAGCTGCTTTTATTTGCCAGACATCAAATGCATTTTGACTGCAGGGCCAGGCTGACATGATTTATTTCAAATGAAAATGGAGGCATCACGGGCTCTGTCTTTGCTCATTACCATAAGACAGAGCCTCATCTGTGATCAGGACACACTGGATGGTTGGTGACAGAAACTGCAGGGGCTGCAAGAGGCCGCTCTTGTTCTGTGACTCAATGTTGGAGAACCTCCATATGCCCAACTGCCCGAATTTCACAGCAGTGAGGGTTCCCACCAGAGTCCCACGGCTCCAGATCAGTCAGCAAAGTACAAGGGAAGCACCATTTATATTTATTTTTTTTTACCATTAATGCTTTAATTACATACTCCTACATGTGCTCTCAAAGAGCAGCATGACATTTTGAAAAGAAAACGTAGTAGGTGCAGCCCATTCATTTCTGAAAGAAATGATCTCTAGTGACCTGAAAGTAGCCCCGTGCAGAGCTCTTCTGGACCCCTCTTTGGCTCAGCAGTGTGACGGCCGCAGGGAGCCTGCCTGCTGCCAGCCTGCTCCTGGCGCCTTCCCGAGGCTGGCTTGCAGGAAATCCCAGGCCAGTGGGAAAGGGAGAACAGAAGTAAATGAGGGAAGAGCAGGAAAGACTGAACCCCAAGCAGCAAACTTCCCCCACCTGTCCCGCAAAGAGCAGAGCTGAGCCCGGGGAGCCAGGCACCTGCTCGGACCTGGGGAATGCTTCGCAGCGGTTCAGGAAGGCTCTGTGCTGTGGAATGGGCCTTAGAAATCTTCTGGTTCAGAACTCCCAATTTCCGGATGAGAAAATAAGGCCAGAGGAATGGTTGATTTGCCCAGAGGAATGGCTCAGTGGCAGAGGTTAGGATTCAGGTCTCCGAGTTCTCAGATTCCTCCACTTTGCCTCACCAGTAGTTCACAAGTCCGACCTCACACTGGAACCACGTATGGAGTTTATAAAACCCTGCCCAGCGCCATTGCTGGAGATTTTGGTTTAAGTGACAGAGAGTAGGGCCTGTCCATGGGTATTTTTACAACACCCCTGACCCCTGCCCCACCCATTGATGATCATGTGCAACTATGAGGATCTCCGGTCACCAGATAAACCTAAAGTAACAGCAGTGATGAGCTCTGTATGGAAGGTTGGGAGAGACAGTATTTGAGTCCATGTTTAAAGGATGAATGTGTTTGCCCAAAGGAAAAAATGCAGAGAGGTTTTCCAGGGAGAGAAAACAGCATATGCAAAGGCCTGAGGGCATGAAGAGACACAGCATAGTTGTAACTGAGTGTATCTAATGCTGGGTGCAAGGTAGGATCTTTGAATGCAGAGCTAGGCGGGCAGCCCGGGGCTCGATCCCAAAGGCCCTTATAATATGAGCCATTCTAAGGGTTGGGGATTATCCTGAAGTCATGGTGAAGCACTGAACTATATAGTGCAGAAAAATGACAAAGTCGCATTTTAGGTAGGAAAATAACCCTAACAGAGACGTGGATAATGAATTGGAAGCGGAAGGAGCCAGAGACAGGGAGACCAGTTCAGAGGGGAGGCAAAGAGATGATGAGGGCCTGAATGAACTAGGCTGAGGCAACAAAGACTGAAAGACAGGTAGGACCTGAGTTCTGAACTCTGCCCCCGATTCATTGCATTTCCACAGCGGAATTGGTAGGAGGAGATGGTGGATTGGCGCAGGCATGAGGTCTGATTTCAACCTCCCTTTTCCTCATTTTCCTTCACTCAGTACTCCGAACTGAACGACTCACTCCCACTTCCTTTGATTCTGCTTTTCCCTCAGCCTAGGATGTTTATCCCTCTGACATCTCAAATGTCCAATACGATATGTCCTTTAGGCTTCAAATTAATGTTACTTCTTTTGAAAATCTGGTTTTTGAGTAAAGTCCAGCAAGTTCAAGCTCCATGTTCTCATTGCACCTTGCCTCCTGAGAAGTCGTCCTTCTCCTCTGCCAGGTAAACCACTTTGCCTTCAAAACTCTGGTCACCTGTTCAGGGGACTTTTTTGGCACCTGCAGACACAGGTTGTGTTTCCACAGCATTTTGGATTTTTTTTTTTGTCAGTATTAGAGAATTATTCCATGTTGCCAGTAACTGTTGCTTTCCCCATTCATTTTCCCCCTTGAGTAAATAAGTTCTTTTGAAACACGAAGGCACTGTCTTCTTATTTTGCCCCCTATCCTAACACAGTACACAGAAGAAAGATATTTAATAAAAGTTAGTTGAATGAATGAATGTCGCAGGCTAAATTCATGATATCCTGGGAAATGCTCTACAAGTATAATAATGATGCTGATGATGGTTATAGGGTGCTCCCTTAGAGTAGGGTACCTCAAGTGGGACTCCACGATCATTCGGAACCCAAAGGTGAAGTGTTACACGGAGGAGCTACACCAAGGTCATTTGAACCAGTCTGCAGACCACTTAGAAGACCTTCTAAGACCATCACAAGGCTGGGAACTGAACCTTGAGAACGGCTTCTAGGGCATGCTCTCAGAGGACCCTTTAGCCACGGCAGGACGCTTATCCTTGTCCTCTGGGCTATTTTCCCTAGGGCTAGGTCCTCTCCCGTCTCCCTCAGGTAAACTATTCGGCATCTTCCAGAAGCACCACCTCCTCCAAGAATTTTGAGCCTTATCTGGGTGTTTTGAAGAAACTTCTGAAAAATTGAAATACTTCAGGTATGTACCCAGTGGTTGCTATCTTAGTCCTCCCACAAGGTTGTTTTTTTTATAGTTTTTGGAGTTTTTTTTTAAGTGCTGCAGTGACATAGTCATGGGAATTTCAGATGCTATAGCAACTTGAAGGGGGAAAATGTCTGCCTTGGCAGTGTCCCCTGGCTGCCCTACCACGAGGGAGATATATTTGGGAGTCATTCCAGTGGCCCTTGAGCCACACATCTGGACGAGGAAGTCCAGCAGTGAGTCTGCGCTGACAGGTGGAGGAAGAGACCTTGTGTCAGCACAGCGGTCAGAACTCGGCTTGAGGGCAGCATTGCTGAAACTAAAAGCAACAATTTGTTCCCCTGTGGCCACTGTGATAATCATCAGGTTAAGGCTCCTTTACTGGGGCTGAGGGGTGGAGAGCGTGATGGGAAAGAGAAGGGAAGGGGAGCCCCCGCTATACACACGTGTACTCAGGAGATTCACCAGGTGCTCTGCTGAGGTTGGGAGAATAAACACCCTTTAAATGGGCTGCATTTTCCTGCCTGTGAAACTGGAAGTCAGCTGAGTCCTGGGGCTCACGCTGCCTGTCACTGCTCAGCCAAAAAGTGGAAACAGGGATTGGATTATAATTGCCCTTTTAATATTAATATTAGATACAGGCAACCTGAGAAGGTGGCGAGGAACATCCCTAATATCTACCTTCCCTTAAGCTCATCAGGGCAAGTTTACACAGGGGAAGCATGGGAAGGGAACGTGGAAAGGAACACACAAGGGGTTCTGGTGATGTGCAGTCTTGGAATTTGAGTCCTTGAGGGGGTTTTGGTCTTGATGAATGGAACAGGATGGTCAACATTCTGATGGGGATCTCAAAGCCAGTCAGGCGGTGGTCTGGTGCCCGTCATCCTGGTGTTTCTGGGACACAGTCGATCAGTTTCCACGTTCTTGGGGATGGGACATGTAGGTTCAGGGAAGGATTAAAAGTCACTTTGTTCTTTCCTGGTCAACTGTTCACTGCAACACAATCCCAGCCAGAAGGTAAGCTTAAACATATACGTTGATTAACTGGTTGCATATTCTGTTAGTGATCATCTAAGACTATAATGGAGAGAAAGCGCAGCTGGCCCTGGAAAGGATTTTACCTCTATTTCCGCTAGGAATCCCCACTGTTAGTAGGGATTGAAACCAAGCTGTCAAGAGGATCTTGTCCAAGTTTCTCAATGCCTTGTGTCTGTGCAGTGACCTGGTCCAGGGCTAAAGGTATGTTGTGGTGGTAGTCTAGAATACAAACACAATAGTCAGTGCAAATAAGAACACAGGTTCCTCCTTGAGATGGAGTCAGGATATCTGCAGCCATTTAATTTTGAAGTACAACTTTTCTAATCGGAGTAGTTTCGTGGTTAACAGTGTTTGACTTAAATGCTTTACATCATTTTTGACATCTATTTCTTGTCCTAAATCTAGCCTTGCAGACCCTATCCTCACCTGGAATGGCTTTCCATAAATAATTTCAAAAGAACTTAAGATTAAGTCTGCTTCTGGGGACCACTTGAATACGTAACAGCAGTTGGAAGGGCTTGGTCCCAAGGAAGATGAGTTTTCGGACAGATTTCGGCCAATGTTTTCTTGAAAGTGCGGTGAGCCTTTTCCGCCTTTCCGTAAGCACTGTGGTCTCCAGGCTGAACACAAGCGCCAGTTTATTTTCAGGTGTTCACTAACTTTCTAAGTTATTTCTGTCACAAAGGAGGGTCCCTTGTCACTTCGTAAACTGCTGGGCAATGCAAAACAAGGGATTAACTCTTTAAGAGCCGTCTGACAACTTTCAAGGCCCTCTCTGTCCAGATTGGGTAAGTTTCTATCCATCCAGAAAAGGCAAGACTTTCCCGGTAGCCAGTTCCAAAGCCCAAGGTCACCACTATCAACTCGGCCTCTCTGCTGAAGTCGCAGGTGGTAAGGCCCTGGCTTCCATAGTCACTCCCAGTGGTCTTACTGCATAGCCGGCTCTCCTCTGGTATCTCTCCGTGTAGCCGCTGCCATCCACGTACAGAGTCCAATCTGGGTCAGATCAAGGTTCATCCTTTAAACCAGGTCAGCTGCCATGCACCTGTTCCTTGCTCTCTGGAGGGAAGGTAGGCTGCAGAGGTGAAGCCAGAGCCGCCAGAAGCATTTGTAGCCACAGGGAGCTAGCTACACAGGGCACGACACCTGGAGATGCACTTGCTGATCCTCTGGAGTGAAAGTAATCTGAGCATGCAGTTTAGTGAAAAGGTCTCTACCCAAAAGCAGTATGAGTCAAGTGCTGATTTACAATAGTACGTTCCAAAGGTTTCAGAAAATGCTGTATCTCGTTTTGGCCTGAGCCCCCAGTCCTCGGGACAGTTTGAACAGTAGGTTTTATCAATCTTTGATTAAGCACTGAGTAGGTTGCCCCTGTGTTTACTAGGAATTCAATTTGTTGACCCCTCCCTCCAACTGTTAGTTTTACCTGGGGCTCCCGGGTGGTGGTGGGGGGCGGGGGGTGGTGATATTTTCAGAGGCTGTCCAGGATCCAAGGGAGCGACTGGGGCCCTTTGGTCCCCTCATCAGACCCTGGATCCCTTCCTGCCATGAATTTGGCTGGGGGAGGCATCTTCTGTGGTCCCAGCCTTCCTTTATTTTTCTCAGGGTATTCATTTTCCCAGTGGCCCTCCTCTTTACAACACACGCCGTGTTTAGGATCTAAGTGGTTTTTGCCTTTGCCCTCCAAGATTTTCCCCTTTCCCAGAGGATCTCCCTTGGACCTGGTTAAGGGAGACAGTCACTGCCCCTGCCTTGCAATGTTCCCTTCCATTGTAAACCTTCAAGGCAGCATCCACCAATTCAGAGGGATTTATCCCTAGTGTCCCATCTAATTTCTACAGTTTCTTCCTAATATCAGGGGCGCTCTGCAAAATAAATGCCATATTCGCCATCCTTATGTTGTCTGGAGCCTGTGGATCCAAATCAGTATGTTTTCTATATGCTAGATATATCCACTCCAAAAATTCAGAGGGATTCTCATTAGCTTTTTGTTGTACTGCTGGCACCACATGTAAACTTCTTTGTTCGGGGGCCCCCCTTCTTTAATCCTTCCGGAATACATCTTTAGTAATGCTCCAAATGAGGGAACCCTCCATTGTTGGGGTCCCAGCCTGGCTCTATTAATGCTATAGCTTCTGCTGGGTTCGGCACCACCCCTGGATTTTTTTGATGCAGCCTTTGAGCCTCTTCATTAGTTTTGTCTAAAACTAGTCATCTTTCATCCACTGTTAATACAATGATCAGGAGGGCTTCAATATGCCCAGTTAGGGTGATGGGTTGCAAAAATTGAATTAATCCAATCAGTTATTTTAGCTGGATCATCTTGGCATGAGGGGTTAGAATTCTTTCAATTCAATAAGTCAGAGGTTGAAAAGGAGTATGTGCCCAAAAGTAGCCAGCCGGCTGCCCTCGTGGTTTCACTCCCACTGGTAATCTTCTCATGGGAAACTGCCCTGCTCTGAATTTTGTGCCCTGCCTGGTACAAGAAGGAGAAATTGTTCCTGCTTTTCCCTGATTTGATCTGCCCTCTTCCCCTTGCATTAAGTCAAGGGGGGGGGGGGGGGGGGGC